>PVJX010026563.1:0-28835 GCA_004027295.1 Dolichotis patagonum | reverse complement strand
AGGATCTATCAAATCTTTATTACTCTTTGTCCTTTTCCTTTGTTTCTAGTTTCTTTTTTTAAATATATAGCCTATTGGTATATTTTAGATATATATAATAATCCATATTCATAATAGCAAATTCATAGCTGTAGAAGATATACTGTGATGGCTCTTTTCACAGCCTTCTCTCTTTCATGGAACCCCTCCTCCCCTCCCTATTCATAAAGCTTTGTATCCTATTTTGTTTTATATTTTTTTTGGTACTGGTGATCAAACTCATGACTGAACACTTGCAAGGCAGGCACTTATGCCGCTGATCTAAATCCCCAACCCTTTGTTTCCATTTTATTCTTTGTAAAAATTCATTTTCTTGTTTTCCATTTCTTCCTTTCCCCATTTTACCACTATAGCCCCTCTTTCTTTGAAATATTTCTTCCCATTTCATAATATCTATTGTATATTTTGGTCCTTATTTACTCTGTTAGGTTCTCACATCAGAGAGACAATGTGCTGTTTATACAAGTGAATCTTTTTAATTTCACTTAAAATATGGTCTCAAGTTGCAATCATTTCCCTAGAAATGTCTCAAGTTATCCATTCTATATGTCAGAGTAGTACTCCAATGTATAAAATAACAAACATCTTCATATATTCTTCATTTGATGGACATTTGTGTTGATTCCAGGATTTAATTGTTAGAAATCGTGCTGTTATAAACAGTATGTGATGTTTTAAATTGTCCTGGGAAAATACCTACAAAGGAGAATAGCTGGGTCTAATGAGAGCTCTAATTCTAGTTTTCTGAGCATCCTTTATTCTGATTTGTAATCTCCAATTGTCAGTGAAGAAAAAGAATTCCAGAAAAGTTAGACCACTTGTAAAGTCTTGGAGTTTGTGTGTACTGAGGCCCAAAGTTAACACCTAGATTTCTAGTCTGTTATGCTCCCTTATGACTTGAGATCCATAATTAGAAAGTATGGGAGGATTGATACCCTGATGTATGTGGTTCTTTGTATTCTATTTCATGGCAATCAATGGTCCCTTTTTCACAGAGTACTTTCAGTATTGTAGCTGTATTCTTCAAACTTACAGTGCCATAGTGCTGGGCTACCCTCTTAGAGCTGTCAATGAAGTCACTTAGTGTTTCTGTACTTTAGGGTCTTCAAATGCTCAGGAAAGACGACTAACATTAATGCATTTTATGCAGTGGTATATTTATTAAAATGGCATGAAAGGGAAATTTGAAAATTCTAATGTCCTGTGTTTTAATTGTGTAAGGCCTTATTAAAAGGATCTTATGATGAATTGATTCCCACTTTCACATTGCAAGAATCACCTCTATATTTTAGGTTAACAATTTTTTTCCTAATTTACAACAGTTTGGAGATGAAACTCAATTCTACTTTTTCTCTTCTGTGTTTTCACCCAGAGATTCTTCCATTCTCATCTTCTTCTCAGTTTCATCTATTATTCCTTTTTTATTCTTGAGAGAGACACAGGGAAATACAGCAGCAGAGAACTGTACCTCTATTTTGTTTCCTCTACTTTAGCTCATCCTCTTTCTCTGTCTACCAGCAGAAAAGATAATTCTGAATGTACTTTAGGTAACAGAAGAAGCTCTGAGTACTTCATCAACACTGCTCTGAAATAACAACAGGAAGTTGTGTGAAAATTCATGAAGAAGTTTCATACCTCTGAGAGAAAAGTGTGCCATCCACCCAGTGCCACTGAGTCTCAATCACATGGTCACTGAATCCAATATAATACTGTTCTCTTCTAGGTTTCATGTAGAAAAGGAATTCCTATGGATGAAACACAATCTGTAGAGTGGATAACAGTAATTTTAGTCTGGAAGAGACATTAGAAGTAATTGCTGTGAAAAAAATCAGTATTAAACCTCAGGTATAAATGAACATTGAAAGTATAAAATCATCAGAGATTCTCTATTAAATTTTTACCGTGGTAAATATACATGCAAAAATAAACTGATAGAAATAATGCCAATATTGGTTTTTGGTAATTATTCAATGTTCATATATTGTTTTTGTTATTAAAATCTCATGTACATATCTTCATGAAGCATTATCTATCACTATTTAGAGATAATGTAAAAAATTTGTTGCTCTATTTGATAAAATGTGCTCAAAAAATCATCTCCAAATCTTATGTTTTCTGCTGTCCAACTAATAGAACTCCATATGGTAATCAACTTTTTATTATGTTTTCCTAGTAACAAAGATCAATTGAGGTAGCTCTTGACTTACAGATGTTGTGGGCCTAGCATTTGTATCAATATATTCACAGAAAAAAACAATAAAAATGAGCCAAACAACTATAGGGAAAAGATGGAATCTGTGAACTATATCACACTAGCTGCAGGGTCTCTGCTTTAACTTCCTGTCCTTCTCCGTGTTGATAAGCACTAGGTGAGTACCCATGTCTGAGCAGATTATTCATCTTGATATCTAGGACATAGTGTTAGCTCAAAAAGGGTAGCAACAAGATTAAACATGGATCCAGTTCAGTGCACATCATTTCTTTATGTAACGTGGGAGAAAAGCTTCAATAAAAGATTCAGTTGAACTGAGCAACAGAATTTAAAATGTCTTCCTATCAGATGGAATCACACATTAATAATTCATTCTTAATTAGAGACTTTAGAATCCCTTGTTTGTATATCACATCGTATTCTCTAAAGCCATAGATAATTCCAAAATCAATGTAAAGTTTAGATTTAGACACCAGTGCCAATAGGCACTGGGTTCCTACACTGTTGCGGGTAGTCAAATCTCTTGTATATATCCTCAGAAAAAACCATTGTCAGTCACAATTTAGAGATAAGGCACAATAATTGTGCATTAATATATGCAACATATCTTCCATATGTAATTGAAATACGACTCTATCATCTGCTTTTACTCTGCAAGATCAGAAAATATAAATTATGCATTTTCTTGGTGACTCCAAACCACCTATGTACTAGTGCTTAAAATCACTCAAATCACTAGTGCAAATATGATTTAATTTTTTGCAATTATACTACATAAGTTTTTGAAGTTTATTTTTAAAACTTCATTTAATGATGAAGAAATTATATCTTAGAAAACAAAGATACTCTACTAATATTGAGGTTTTTTTGCTAAGACAGGAATTACAACAAGAGCATGTAGAGTGCTTTTCTGAGTTACTTCCAAATTCTCTGTACATTTTTTCTCCATTTGAATAGTGAATGAAAGGAAAAAATACAATTTAACGCAATTTTTTGAAAATGAACTATAATGTCCCTGAGATTTTCTACCACAATACTAATTACATCTCTAAAATTTTGTACCTTTACTCTTATCCATTCATCACATACCATAAAGTGGTATTTTACTTTTTGGTTTTGAAAACCATAGGGCACAACATCACATATTCCAAACATAACAGAGAATACATAAAAAATTGATGTATAAATTTTGATGTTCTAATTTTGGTACAATTAAATTAACTATCATTGTCACAGGAAATTTCTAGGAAATATTCATGTAGCTGCAACTTTTTCTCATCACAAATTTGAAAGCTCTGATGTGTTACTGTAAGATAAAAGGCACAGTTCATTGATAAAGCATAAAACAAACTCAGTTTTGTATGCACAACATAAATATCAATAATTTGGATCATTTTGCTACCTACTCTCCCACAAGCAGAAGCACTGGGGTTCCCTCCCTCAAATAAATAATAGGAAATTTACATCTTTTAGCTTTCTAGATTTGTAAAAATAAATTCACTTTAATTCAGACTCAGCCACCCAATTAAAAATTAATGTTTGCACTCACTCTTGACAAGTCCAACCCTCTCTACTCTTCTTCCTATATAATTAATTTTGTCTATGCTTTTGAAGAAAGTCCACGATTCATGTTAGTATCTTGAAGACAAGACTTTTCTGATGTTAATGGTGGAAAACAAAGAACTTAAGACCATTAAGAAAATGTAAAATGTTCATCGTAAAAAATGTGTCAGAGGTCACTGAAATTTAGTAAGAGTGTTATATAAAGTGAGGTTTCTTGCTTGATGATCAACATGGAGTTGATGAGGTAAATGTGACATATAAAGACTCCCTTTGCAGGAGAAGAGAAATCATGGGTGGCACACAGGACTTGATTGAGTTAGACTTTCAGAACCCACCAACGCCATGAGTGATAAAACAAGCAGAGAGAAGCAGAATGAAGGTTCCAACTACAGATCAGAAGACGCACTGGTGAGAAAAGCACCTTTTCTCTCTGGAGATAAAAAAGGCACAAACAGTCCATCTTCCTGAAGCAAGATTCAAAACATAGTACCAGAATCTTATATGTAGTTTTTTGTATTTTCTACTTACAATGTATGGAGTAATTCTCATACTTAGCCATGGATAAGAACCACTTAGGTCACTAAAACACAGATTACAGTACTCTGCTTCCTGACTTCATTATTCATTAGGCCTTGTACAGAACAAAGAATATTTGGAGTCTGATGATACTGACAGCAGAACCACTGTCTTAATCTATTCCTTATATTAAGACTGACTGGTGAACATGGATGTGTGAAGTCTTTTATTAAAAGTAAAGTTATAAAACTACTTCAGAATTTTTTTCAAGGTGTTTTGACTGATTTTCTCTTTATATGCTTTTCTGTTTCCCTCCACTTCTGTTGTCTTAGTTCATGTCAGTGTCACATTTTTCAACTTCTTGTTTAGAGCAGACGGAACACTGACAATCACACAGTAGTTTTTCCCACCTTCAAACATATTCTTTACAAAATATGTGAGTTCGACGGAAATGAAGTGACTTGCCATAGAGAAGTGCCATGTTACAGAAAGACAGAATAGCAGTCTGGTAGCATTCCTGGTCCTCACATCAGGAAGTTTTTCTCTATGAATCAGCCTGTAATCTTTTTCCATCTCATTTCTTGCCAGTCTCCACTTTTTTTCACTTTATTGAATACTATTTACTATCCTGTCCTTTATCTGTATGAAATTTATCAACTGTATGAATAATAGATCAGTGTAATGAAAATAAGGGCTACAAATCTTGTACACATTGCTGAAGACTCAGAAAAAAATCATTTTTATTTCTTTCTTTACCTTCTTGTGTCTACTTGTAGTTTGTGTTCTGATGCACTGCCTCCATGCCTCATGCAATCATGGACACAGTTGAACCTAGCATTAGTGATTGGTTTGTTGCCTTGCATTGAGTTTAGGGGTGTGAGTGTTGCACCTGCCCAGGGGTACACATGATACACAGTTTAAGGACAGGACAGGGGCATTCTTTGCTCTCTTTTCTTCTATTCTCTCTTGCAGTTTCAATGGTCATGATAAGCTGCCCATCAACCATGCCATCCTGCCTGGGAACCAAGGGATGGTGGACTGAAACCTCCAAACTGTAAGAAATGCACCTATCTTTCCTTAATTTTGGGCCTCAGCTACTTTGCCTCATCAATGAGAGAAAAGTAACTAACACATGCCTGCTGTCTCTATTTCTTGTCACAGAAATGTGCAAATTGATAAGATTTTAGAGAAAATAAGTTTTGAAAGGTAAAATTTTTATCTGTTTTTATAAACTCCTACTACAAAAGATCATGAATATGAACTTGTTCTGTGGTTGTTCAGTGAATTCAGGACTTCCTTTCTGACATAAGGTATATAGTGGAATCCACACAGCAAAAGTCAATTTTCTTCACTCGATAAAAAAATGAGGAAAAGTAGAAAGATAAGTGTCAACACAACAACATAACTATGAGGAAATAAAAAGGTCAAAAACAGTGCTTTATTTGTTTGACAAAATCTCTCATTTTTTTCAAGGTCTAACTCATTTCTAATTTTTCCTTGATAATATGAATCCTCCTGTTCTTTCCCAATTCTACTTCAATCTATAGTACTCACACATCTGTTCAAGTAAGTGAGGGTCACAATCCAAATCCTTATTAAACTTTTTACATAGCTGTGCACAGAGAGGATGTGTTGATGACTCAGAAATGAGAATTTCATGGTTTTCTCGTCATGTCCTTCATATGGATGTCTTGAACATTCTCATGCTGTGGATTTTTATGTCTTTTCTCAAAGCATTTACTACAAGTTAATCTCACCTATTGGTCTCAGCCGGCTCAACTCTACTTAACCTCACATAGGTTCTGAAGCTTCAGTCAACCTGCAGGGCCTTCAATTCTACTGTGCTGATATGCATGAAAAGTTCAATCTTGCATGGTTGTCTACTTTAGGAAAAATGGATTTAATGTCAGAAATAACAATTACAGAGTAGCACGTTTAAATGTATACCTTCTCCCTCTTTAAAGACATTTAAGAATACAATTGTTCTGACCTCAGTTGTGTTCTCAATTGTAGAAAGGAAGAATGATTCACATGACTCCTTAATCCCCACTTTTGATGATTAATGGATCTGATGTGTTAGAAAATATTTTTGATCCTAAAGGGATTTTTTTTGTTATTTCCTTAGATTTGGGAAATTTCTTATGCATTTCTAATTTCACCATATTATAGACATATTAGAATATTTTAGAACTAAGTAAGTTGCTATGTTTGGTGTATCTTCCAAAGGCCTATATGTTAAAGTTTGGTTCCTGAGGGGACAGTACTGTTAAGAGCTGAGGACTTGAGAGAGGTAAGGCCAAGTGCAGGTTCTTGGGTGTCTGTGACTGAGACTCCCAGCCTCTCTCTGCTTCCTGGTTTCTGTTTTGAAGTGTCTTCGTTGTAAGTGCCCCACATAACAAGCCTGGCTGAAGTTCTACTTGAAGCTTCAGATCCAGGAGAAAAAATAGGCATCTCTTTAGTCTGTGTGTGGCCTTTGTCAGGGATTTTGTTTTAGCGATTGAAAGATAAGTAATATATGTTTATTAGCAAATGGCAGTTGACTAGTAACAAGAGGGGAAACACCTTGAAAATGAATGTTATTAATCGATATATAATTAAATTTTCAGTCATTTTTACTGATGATCAAGTAGTAATCATCAATGTCAATAAATTTCAATTTGTAATTAGCTATATGTTGATAGTTGAATATTAATTGTTCAAAATATGTGTTTATGTTCATCATTGTATCTTTTATACTAACAACTGCTGGTTTTACAAATCAGTGAGTTTCACTGTGGTATTAACCTATGTGTACAGATTGTGCACCAGTTCTATCCTCCCACCTTTCTTATGCCCTCATGCTTCCCTCACCTGGTCATCTTCAGCAACCCTTGCTACTCCTTAATCTTCTATCTTCTCTGTTGCTAGCTTTAAATTTAACAGCTATTCAATTATTAAGCAAATTAATGAAAATAAAATTATAACTTATTTCTCCTCTAGTTGTCTTCCTTCTTAATGGAGAACCAGTTTTTAATAGGCAACATTTTTCTCATGATTAAAGTCCTTTTAAGATATCTTTTAAGGCAAGTTGACTGGCATCAAACTCTTACCACACGCCTGTTGCAAACTTTAGTGCAGAGGACCAGAGCAGAAAATAAGGCAGTTGAAACTCATAAAAACTACAAACAATAAATGATTCAAAGAATAGGTTCTTTGAGTGAATAAATAAGACTGATAAAGCCCTAGACAATCTTACCAAAAAAAGGAAAGAAAAATCTCAAATCCATGCAGTGAACAATGAAAAGTGTGAAATCACGACAGACTCTGTGGAAATTCATACCATGAGTACGTAGTTTAAAAATCAGTATTCAAAAAAAATCATTATTCACATAAGATAGAAAACACAAAAGAAATGGACAGATTCCTAGAATCTTATGAATTCCAGAGCTAAAATGAAAACAATCTAAAAATATTCAATAAGCCAAATGAAATTGAAAATGTAATTACAAATTTACCAACAATCAAAAGCCCAAACACTGGTGGATTCACAACAAATCTTTATAAGACATTAAAGAAAAATAACACTAGTACACTTCAAAGTCTTTAATGAAACTGAAAGACAAGCAATTCTGCCTAATATATTCTGGAAGGCATATATGTATCTGATAAAAAAAATTGGAGGCCTAACCAAAAAAAGAGAACTACAGGACAATCTATCTGATGAACATAGATTTAAAAATCCAGTAATTTGATAAATTGCAACACATATCCAAGATAAAAACTCTACAGCAAATCAGGAAAGATGCTATTTACCACAATCTGAATAAAGCCATCTATGACAAATGAACAGCTAACATAATAAATGGACAAAAATTGAAAGCTTTTCATGTAAAATAGGAAACAAGACAAAGATGTCCATTATCACCACTCCTAGTTAATATATTTCTGGAAGCATTATGCAGAGCAATTTGATAAAAGAGAGAAATAAAAGGAATAAGGATAGAAAAGGAAGAAGTTAAAATATCATTGTTCTCAGATGACATGAATCTCTATGAAGATGCCCAAAACTCCACAAAATCTTCTAGAATCAATAAACAAATTCAATAGCATAGTTGCGTGCAAAGCCATCACTCAAAATCCAATATCTTTCCTGTATACAAACAACAAGCTCACTGAGAGAGACATTAGGGAAATCACATGCTTCACAATACCATGCAAAAAAATGAAATACTTAGGAATAAATCCTACAAAGGATGTAAAAGGTCTACACCTTGAAAAACACCACACCTTATAAAAAGACATCCAAGAAGATGTCAGAAGATAGAAAGAGATCCTGTGCTCATGGGTTAAAATAGACATTGTGAAAATAGCCATATTCTAAAAATTTTCACACAAATTTATGGCAATCCCAATGAAATACCTTTAGCATACCCTACAGGTGTAGAGAAAATATTTTTAAAATTAATTTGGAAACAGAAGATATCTAGAATAGTGAAATTAATATTGAGGAATAAAGACAAGGCAGGAGGCATCACACTCACTGACTTGAAATTATAGTATCATGTTATTGTGTAAAAATCAGCATGGTGTTGTGAAATAACAGACCTCAATATCAGTGAAACAGAATAGAAATTGCAGATACAACTACAAAGGCACTCAGCCACCTCATCTTTGTCAAAGGGACAAACATATTCACTGGAAGAAAGACAATCTCTTTAATAAATTGTACTGGGAAAATTTTCTTTACACATGCTGAACACTAAACCAAGACCAACGTTTCTTATCATGCAATATAATTAATCAAAATGGATCAGACACCTAAATGTTAAAACAGAAACAGTAAATCAGCTGGAAGAAATGTCTGGTAGAAGTCTTGAGGACACAGGAGTAGGCAGAGATTTCATGAAGAGAACCCAAACTGCATGAGAACATCAATAAATAAATAAATGCATGGGAATAACATCAATAAATAAATAATGTCATCTTATTAAAAAGATTTTGCACATCAAAAGAAATCACCAATGCAGTGAAAAGACAATGCACATGCTGAGAAAATAATTCAGCCAACTGTCCCTCAGACAAAGATCTAGGGCATATAAAGAATGGAAAAATGTCAGAAACTGAAATTTAAAGACCCAATCCAAACATGGGTATCTGAGATAAACACTCACCTCTGAGATGAAGAAATACATAGGAAAAAAATATGGAAAAACACTTTGACATCTATGGTCACTTGAAAAATGCAATTTAAAACAATCCTGAAATTCCATCTCACTCCAGAGAGAATGGCAATATTCAAAAGAATCAACCAAAGCTAATGCAGGGATGGCCATGGGGAAATAGGAACCCTTTTCCAATTTTGGTGGTAGTGTAGACTGGTTCTACCACTGTGGAATCAAGGTGAAGGTTCATCAGAATACTAGGTGTGGAGGTCTCATTTGATCAAACTATTTCCTTTCTGGGTGTTTTCCCAGAAGAATTGAAAACATTACACCACAGTGATATATGAGCACCACAATTGTAATAGCTAAATCTTCAAAATCAATTTACATCCACCAACGAATGGATAAAAAAGATGTATTATTTTTACAGCTGAGTGTTCCTCAGCTGTGAAGGACAAACTTGAGAGTTTTATTCATAAGTAGATGCAACATGAGACCATAATCATAAGTGAAATAAATCAGATCCTCATATGTAAAGTTTGTATTGTCTCCTTAGTGTAAAACAGTGATAAAGGAAATAAGAACAAAAATGTACAATAGATATTGTGAAAGTGAAAAGGGAAGAAATTTCTCACAAGAAAATAACTGGGATGGAAGAAAGGAGAAAAGAAAGAAGGGAAAAGTTTATAGATACATAGATACATATATGTATAATAATTAGTTATGCTTATATCTGTTAGTTTATCCTAAAGGCTGGCTTGTGCTTTCAATCTATGATCATTTTCATGCCTATATCTTGTAATCTGAGCTACTACATTGAAGGTAACAGTATGCCATTTAGTATACATTGGTAACCTCATATTAGGTTGATTTGAAAATCTGTACCATGGTTTTTGTCTTTTTTTGCTGTAAAATAAAATAAAAATAAAGCACTGAACATTGCTTTTGGGTCAACTCTTGTACAATCAGACTGGACTAAATATCAAGTGAATATTGTTTACCCAACTTATGCTTTAATACTCTCCTATCTGTTATCTGTGAATTGTTTCTTCATTAAATGCACAGTACTAATTAACACATCACTTAGATGGGGCTTCTTGGTTCATGAATAGTTAAAGTCAATATGGTAGTTTACAGGACTTATCTTGGCATCTGCAGTAACTCAGAAGTCCCGGAAAATACAAATTCCCTCTGAGTTTTCTATGATTTGGAGTTTGTTTTTAATTACATGCTTCTATTATTATAGAATCAGGACACCAGGTGGAATAACAGAGATTTTTGACTCCTTAGGGTCTCTATATATGGAAAGAAAATTGAAGCAGGTGCAAGAAAAACTATTTCTAGAAAAGAAAATAAAGTTTGCATATTGCTAAATTCATATTAGACTAAAAGCAGTGCTTTATAAACACCCCACATTCACTGGAGAGGGTCTGGCTTGGAATACAGACTTTCATTTAGTTTTGAGAAACTTTAGTCCATAACACCATTTTCAATAGAATATATTTTTCTGGTTTTATCAGTTACATTAGACTTTATCACTTAATATGAAATCATCTAATGTTTTTCCTCTGCTTGTTGCTCTTCTCTGTGTATTTCAGAAAAGAAGTTCTGTACTTTCATTAAATGCATTGGGGTCTCCTGGCTACTATCAAGATGGGGATTTTATTATTGGTGGTCTCTTCTCCCTAAGAGTGACTCCTGGAGACTTGAGAAGCAAATTTGGATTCAAAAATACATTTTATATCCCCCCTATCGTACATGTGTAAGTGTGTGACTATTCTTAAATGCATAAACATACTTGTAAAGTGCTCTGCAGTGGAAAAGTGTTTTTGTTTCTTAGACATTTTTTGACATCTTTCCTATTGTGTGGAAATCATTGTTTTGGATATCTTTTTTATTTATCTCATAATTTGTACAATTTTTCTCTATTGTGTATTTTCTTAGGGAATCTAAAATAATTTTATTTTTACTGAAAAGTATCCTGATATCCAAGGCAAGAATATACAAAATTTACACTTTTAGTTTTACTATGTTCCATTTACTTCATTCCTTGAACTCAGTTTCTCAGACAAAACCTAAAATGATCAGGAAAATGTGCAAAGTGTTAATCTGACTGTAAACTTGATTGTAATCTGACTTGATGCCACCAAATCCCTCAATGTTTTTGATGGAATATGCTGAATTTATTTCTTAAATAATTGTGTGCATTTATTGCAAAACTATTATAGTTTTTGGAAGTAAATATTTAGAAAACTGTCTTTTCACCATTGTACTTTAGGCAACTTACTAAGCATTATCAGCAGTTGCTGGTCATGGTTTTTGCTGTGGATGAGATCAATAAGAACTTGAATTTGCTGTTCAATATGTCCCTGGGATTCTACCTCTTCAGCGTTGGCTACATTGAGATGAAGGCCGTGGAGAGTTCTCTGTCTCTGCTTTCAGGAGAGAGTCCTCCAGTTCCTAATTACAACTGCAGGCCTGAGAAGAGGGACAAGCTGGTGGCTGTGATAGGAGGCATCTGCACAGGAATATCAACCCAGATTTCCCGAGTACTAAGTCTCTACAGTGTGCCACAGGTAGACTGATAATTCTGGCTTCGGAGCTTAAACACAAAATAGAGTAATAAATGTCTAGCGAAATTCAGTTTTTGTTTATAGAAAAGGTTGTGAAATTTTGCATATGGCTTAATTTTTTTCCTCTAATATGATTTATTTATAACATAAAATTGTTTCTAAAGCAATGTTTCTGTCAAAAATATTTGAAGTGGATGAGAAATTATATAGACAAAATAATGATAATATGTCATTGCCACATAAATGTTTATACTATTTATTCATGTTAGCATTCAATTTTGTGTTCTCCTATGCAATTATAAAACATGATAAATGTATTAAAATGTAGACATTCTCCACATGATTTTTGCTTTTTTTTTTTTTTTTTTTTTGGTGCCGGGGATCAAACTCACGACCTCGCACTTGCCAGGCAGGCGCTTAAGCCACTGAGCTAAATCCCCGGCCCTGATTTTTGCTTTTCTAAACTATAAAAATATTTAAAATTTTCATTAGATGATTTATTTTCTTTAACATCATTTTAAATTGCATAATTGTATTTCTTTCTACGCACATTTTTCAGTGTTTTTTTATGCTCAGATGTTTATTTTTGATATTTCCCTAATATAAAGTGCTGCAATTCATGATCTTGCTTAGAAAACAGTGATTGTTCCATGGAAACTTCTTGTAAATATTTTTCAAATGGTGCCCCTTCTGAATCAAATGTATTCATGTTTCAAGGCTTATAATAAGTTACACATTAATATTTAGAAATGTAATTGAGTCTTCCAACAACTGAGAATTTTCATTTACTCCCTAGTTATTATGAGCGAAATTATTTTTAAAATTTTAAGCCTAATTTTGCATTTTTATCTGTTAAAATTTATTTTATTTTATTAAGTGTTAATTTTATTTCTTATTTATTTATTTTTAATCTTATTCTTTGCTTATATTATGGTGAGGAATACTTTTATTTTTCCCTTCTGATTCAAAATATTTTTTCCTATTGATTAGTTCTTTTGAAGAAATGATAAGGTGTGCAAATTATATACAAGAAAGTCAGCCTTATTTTCATACATGTCTCGAAAACATATAGCTTAAAATTCAACCATGTTAATGTTAGAAGGGGGTGACCCAGGGGATTAATAGAGATACAGGAGGACAATAGAGGACAGAGGAGTGTGGATGGGTCAAACAAGGCTTATTCAGGTATGAAAATCTTAGATTGAAAGCCATTAATTTGTATAATTAATAAGCATTAATTATTTTAATAAAATTATAAAATGCACAAAAATTTTTGTCACTATTATAAGATAATATAAAAGTTATATAGATAGGATTAATTGATGAACTTCACATATGCATAATTCAGTGCTAGAAAATCCACATAAAGACTATTTTATTGAAATATTTCAACAATCAAAAATCAATATAAGTATTTAGTTTTTCTTTATGACTTTGCTGTTTTCCTAAAGGTATATGCTTTTATTTATTTTAAGGCTTTATGATTTCTCTTCTTCCTCTCTCTCTCTGTTTAAACCATCCATTTAGTCTCCTAGTTAGGTATAAATCAGTTGTTTAAACTGTACAGATATTATCATTTGGAACTTTTTAAATATAAGAACTCTTAAACATTGATCTTTAATGACTGACACTTTTGTATGGGTTAAACTCTAGAGGTTAGACATTAATTTGGAATATTTGGAGAATGTGAACTTTTTAAAAAATTGAGAAAATGGGCAACATTTTTTTCCCACTCAGTGGGTTGTACTTGCAATCCACTGGTGATTTATATTGTTTTGGAAAAACTTTTTATTTAGGTGTGATCCAATTTGTTGATTCTTTGAAGCACTTCCCCTTCTCTTTGGGTTCTGTTAAGAACACTCTGCCAAAACCTGTGTTTTTCAAATTTCTACCCATTTTCTCTTCCAATTGCAATAGTGTTTGTATTCTCATATTTAGATCTTTGATCCATTTTGATTTTAGTTTAGTGCATGGTGATAGGCATGGGTCTAGTTTTAGTCTTTGGGTATATGAAAAAGCAGTTTTTTCCATCACCATTTTTTAAAGGACACTATCTTTCTTCCTGTGAACATGTCTGGTTCCTTTGTAAAACATAAGGAGTTTCAGTGAGTTTGGAGTTGCACCTGTACCCTCTATCCTGTTCCATTTATCCTCATGTCTGCACATTTGCCTGAATCATACTGATTGTATCACAGTAGCTTTGTGACAAAATTTCAAGTCAGGGAATGTCATGTCCCTGGATTTAATTTTGTTCCCTAGATTAATTTTGTTATTCTAGTTTTCTTGTGGTTCCTAATGAATATTAGGAATGGTTTCTCTAGTTATATGAAGTATGCAAGTGATATTTTGATTGGGATTGCAATTCTGTATAAGAGACTGGAAGTTGGGCCATTCTCACAGTAGGTCCTTCCTATTCAAGCACAAGGGATTTCTTTTCATTTTGAATATCTTCTTTAGTATCCTGTTTCAGAGTGCTATAATTTTCAATATATAGATGCTTTCCCTCCTTTGTTAAATCGATCCTAATGTTTCATTTATTGGATGCTTTTGTGAAGGGTATTCTTCACCTAATTTCCAAATTTTGGGTTTGTGTACAGAGATGCTATTGGTTTTTGAGTATGGTCTTTGTATATAGCTACACTACTGAATCTGGTCATTCAATCTTGACATCAGCTGATGGAGTTTTTGGGGTCTTCTATGTAGAGTATCATATCAACTGAAATTCTCTGGTTTCTTGCCCTGGATAATTTTTCCAGAAATACATTGAAAATAAGCAATGATAGTTGACATCTTTGAAGTTTTCTTGATTTTGGAACGATTTTTGTATATAGAAACATTGCTGTATACATAGCATTAATGCTACTTTGTTATGGTATATAATTTTCTTGATGATTTGATGTATCTCAGACATAGGACTTATATCTAGACCATATCAAAAATGGAAAAAGTCAGGCACCTCAGGATTCCACATCTCAATCCAAAATTGCACATCTGAGATGAACACACACTTTTCAGGTTAAGAAATGAAAATGACTACTAACTATGTGAAAAAGATTTCAAAATCATTTGTCATTTTAGAAATGCAAATTGAAACAGCACTGAGATTCCATATCACTCCAGAAAGAATGTCTATCATAAAGGGATCAATCAATAACAAGTAGTGGTGAGGATGTGTGGAAAAAAACCTTCCTGCACAGTTAGTTGAATTGCAGACTGTTAGAGCCACAGTAGAAATCAGCATGGAGATTCCATATAACATAAGATAAGAGGTTCCATTTCATTGAGACCCTTTCTGGCTATCTTTCCAAAAGAATTAAAAACATCTTAACAAAGAAATATATTTGCACCCAAGTTTATAGCAGCACAATTTGTAATAATTTAATCTGCAAATCAACTCATATGCTCATCAACCAATCAATAGATATAAAACGTGTTTTATTTTATATAATGGGGTAGTATATAATCATAAAGAAAGACAAATGAGACATTTATAGGTAAATGAGACCATACTCATAAGTGACATAAGTGAGAATCACATGTGTAAACACTGTGTTGTTTCACTAGTGTGAGAAACTGAAAGAGTAAGATCCAAATGAAGAAAAAATGTTGTGAATTTGGAAGAAAATGATTTCAAAAGAAAACAAACTGATGGTAGAGAGGGGACAGGTAGGAAGAGAAAAGGAAAAATAAATACATAAGGAAAACAGAGTTAGGAAAGTTACAGAGTTAGTTTCTCTTCATTCATTGAAAACAAAGTTTTGCGCTAATATTGTTTGTACAAATTTTCATACATATATGTTGAAATGTGAGTAACTTGCGAAAAGAATAATAAGAAACATGTTAATTATTGTTATTCTATTAGCTTGATTCGAAACAAATTTTACTTTATTTCTATAATTTTTCCTTTTCTCTTTAAAATGAAAAATATTAGAAAGTGAAATCACTTACTTCTAAACTTTTCTGATATTAAGAAATTGGGGAGATTTGGAATCATTGATAAAAAAGACTGACACTATATATTATATTGTTTAAGTATAATACTGAAGGAAATGGGATCCTGAAAACTGAATATAAAAGATATTTCTAGAAAAAGAGAATTATCAACATTTTAAGGCAGATTAGTAAAAAGAATTCTGAGAATTAGTCATGTCATTCTACATGTTAGATACTTAGTGACTTAAATCTTTAGAAAAGGAAAAGTAATGAAGATAGTTGAAAGAAATTGGAGAAATGAATGGCGATAGCAGCATAGACAGCTTAGTTTGGGAACCTTTGGTTTGAAAAGAACCTTCACTACATTATTTATCTTAACTCTGGGTGATAAACATATTCTGCGGCTCTATTTTGGATACATTTCTTAAAACAGTAAATAAAGGAATATATGTATCATTAGTAGTGAATTTTAAACAATTGATGAGATAAAGGAAATTGGTATTTCTTAGAATTTACTCAATTGTTTTATAACAGTACATCTAACAGGTAAGACAGTGAATAAATATCGTGATTTAGTGTGAAGTATGAGCAATAACCATGTTTTCTGTTTAGATCAGCTATGCTCCATTTGACCGCAGTCTCAGAGACAGTGTCGCGCTCCAGTCTATTTACCAGTTTCCTAGGAACACTGCAGCTCTCTATCAGGGCCTCATTCAACTCATGCTGCACTTTGGCTGGATCTGGGTTGGCCTTGTGGTTCCAGATAACATCAGGGGTGAAATGTTTCTCCAGGACATGACACAAAAGATGAACAGCAATGGACTGTGTATAGCATTTGCAGAAAGGATTCCAGAGTTTCCTGCTAAAGATACACTTAACAGGCAACGCTTTTTTAAAAGATTCATATCTACAACCATCATTGTCGCATTTGGTGACACATACTCTCTTCTAAGATTTGTTTATCACATCTATTGCAATAGTCCCTTTGGTACTATCTGAGTCACAACTGCTGATTGGGATATAACTACATTGCCCATTACACCAGGTCACAGTTACACATATTTGGAGGAGGATTATCTTTTTCTTTCCACACAGAAGAGATTCCTGGCTTTAAAGATTTTCTTAGAACTGTTCAGCCTGCAAAATACCCTCATGATATCTTTATCCAGGATGTGTGGTCTAGGCTATTTGAATGTCCATATTTGACTCAAGGTATAACCAGGAAATTGACTCAATGTGAACAAAATGGTAGCTTGGAAACTCAGCCTCTGCATGTCTGGGGTATGAATACTTCACCCCAGAGTTACACTGTTTATGCTGCTGTGAATGTCACTGCCCAGGCTCTTCACAAAGAACTCTCACTCAGAATGGAAGAAGAATCCCCTGACAAAGGTGCCTACGTAACTCCTCATCCATGGCAGGTAGCCAAAATACATTCTTCCACATACCTTGGGCCTTCTGCTATGAATTTTTCTTACTCTTTCCTCATTCACTGTATTTCTTTTAAAATAATTCTTATATTAGAAATGAAATTGACTAAAATGTTCAGCATCAGTTGATTCATGTTGCTAGGTTTTCTCATGTTCTTTATATTAATCCATTTTTCTTCTTCTATTGTGTTTACCTATGACATTCAAATTTTCTTCCATTTTGGTCTTTAAAACCAAAATGCTAGATTTTATAAAGAGTTAGAAAGCCTTATTCTCAAATTAATTCTGAATTGTTTTAAGCAACATCTCTGATTTAACGATGGCAATTAACAGAAGTGTGAGCTTTGCAGTTCATAGAAGACCACTCAAAGACTGTTCCTTTGTTATACACATGCTTTGTAACTTCAATATTCCATGGCTTAGGTTTTAATAGCTGTAAAAATTTAGCAGCACTTTACAAACTATCCTGTGTCACGTTACTGAGCAAAAGGCTGTACATTCTATTTAGCATATTATAAAACTTCAGTAGTGTTGACTTTCTTAGTGTCAGCTAAATTGTTTGTCCTGTGTTCTTCTAGTGACCACTGAGACCTATGCCCAAACAGACAAGCATGGGAAGGTAGTCATTTTTACAAATTAACAATCTGCTTTATACTATAAATGCTATCCTTATTGGTGCATGAAAATGGGCCAACATAAGAATAGTTAATTGTCATTTATTTTGTTGTTTGTCACTTTACTACAGATATAGATGACTATATAACCAGTAATTACTTTATTTATGGAATACAAAACACTTTTTAATGTGTTAATTTTTCATATAGATCTTTTGCACAATTTTATATTTTTGTCTACCTTTTTCATTCATCAAATTTTCAATTGTGTTTCTGTGCATTCTTTCAGTCTTCTCCTCTGTGAACAGACTACATATTTTTTTATGGCTAAGAAAAATAATTAATTTCAAAATCATCTAACTGATTTTTCCACTTTGTTCTTTCTGTCCTGTGAGAGATCTGTTTACTTCACAGTGGTGAAGTTTTTTCCTTAGGACCTTATCTTTATTCATGGAACAAAAACCCTTTTTTATCCACTCCTTTGTATTATCACATTTAAATTGGGGATTTTTCTGTATACTTCTTCACTCTTTATTTTGCTCCACTGGTCAGTTTCCTGTTTTTCCATTTTAAATGATGAATTATCAGAAATATAGAAGATTATGCATTTTCTTTTCAACTGAATTGCTACATTTTTAACTTAACATTAAATATATTTTATAATTTTATTTGACTTAGAGTTATTTCTAGTATATTTTTAAATATAAATATTTAAAATTTAAAATAAAAGTTAAATAAACTTCCAGTTATTTTCATTGAGAATATCTTCTCCTCTGTTAGCAGCCTTATTTTATTTTATGTGTAAGAAAAATACTTAATTTCAAAATTATCTAACTTATTTTTCTATTTTATTCTCTCTTCCTGTGAGGGATCTATTTGCTTCACAGTAATGAAGTTAACTCTTTAGCACCTTGGTTGTGTTATAAATATTTTATTGGTTTCTATTACAAATTTATACAATGCTAGATTTGAAACTGACTTTTGTGTGTGTTCCAAAACACAGTGTAAACATGGTGGAAACAAGGTAATTTATCTGCAGTGTGGAAAACCAGTTAGCCTAACAAAAAGCATGGAACAAAAAAACTTTTTTATCTACTCCTTTGTATTTTATATTTAAATTTGGGACTTCTTTGTATTTTTCTTCACTCTTTATTTTGCTCCACTGGTCTCTTTGCTGTTTTGTAGTTTTAAATGATGAATAATCAGAAATATAGAAGATTATGCATTTTCTTTTCAATTGAATTGATACGGTTTTAACATAACACCCTGCATTCCTAGGATGAATCCCACTTTGTCGTAGTATATAATCTTCTTGATGATTTGCTATATCCTGTTTGCTAATATTTTATTGAGAATTTTTGCATCTATGTTCATAGTTCTCTTTTTTAGTTGGGTCTTTCTCAGGTTTTGGTACTAGAGTAATATTTGCTTCCAGGAATGCCTTAGGAAGAATTGCTTCCCTTTCAATCTCATTGAAGAGTTTCAGGATTGTCAAAATTAAGTCTTCTTTGTATTTCTTGTAGAATTCCACAGTGAATCCATCTGGGCCTGGGCTCTTCTTTGGTGGCAAGGACTTAATTACATTTTCAATTTCAGTAATAGAAATTGAGTTATTCAGCAGTTTTACATCTTACTGATCCAGCTTCAGTAGTTCATATGTATCTAGGAATCTATGACTTCTGTGTTATCGAACCAATGAGAGTAGAGGTTTTGGAAACAGGTGTTGATGATATCCTTCCTGTATTTCTACTGAGTCTGTAGTAATTTCATATTTTTCATTCCTTATTACATGAATTGGAGTTTTTTCTTTCCTTTTTAAAATAAGGTTGGCTAGGGGCTTATCAATTTTATTTATTCTTTCAAAGAACCAACTCTTTGATTCATTGATTCTTTGAATTCTTTTCTTAGTCTGTATTGCACTAATTTATGCTCTGATCTTTATAATTTCCTCCCTTCTTTTGGCTTTGAGCCTGGCTTGCTCTTCTTTTTCTAGATGTTTGAGTTGTAGCATCAGGTTGTGTATTTGTGTTTATTCTGTCTTCCTGATGTGGGAACTCAGTGCAAGAAATGTTCCTCTGAGTACTGCTTTCACTGCATCCCACAAAATCTGGTAAGTTTTATTTGTATTTTCATTTGCTTGTAGATATTGTTTAATTTCTTCTTTAATTTCTTCTGTGACCCACTGATTGCTCCAGTGTATTACTCAGTTTCCATGTGTTTGTGAGGTTTTGGCTGTTGCTTTCTTTTATCATTAATTTCTAGTTTCATGACACTAGATCTGATAACATGCATGGGATAATTTCAATTCTTTTGCATTTACTTAAATATGCTCTGTGGGCTAGTATGTGGTCTATTTTAGAAAATATCCCATTCATTGCTGAGAAGAATGTATATTTTGATGTTGTTGGATGGAAAACTCTATATAAGTCTATCAAGTCCATTTTTTCACTGGTGTGATTGAGTTCTGGTATTTCTTTGCTGATTTTCTGTCTAGTTGATCTGTCCCTTTGGGCCAATGGTGTGTTCAAATCTCCTGTTATATAATTGTGTTAGTGCTTATTTGATTTTTCATTTCTGTTAATATTTGCTTTGTAAAACTGGGTGATCTGGAATTTGGTGCATATATATTTAAAATTGTTATCTCTTCCTCTTGAAGTTTTCCCCCAAACTAGTATGCATTGACCTTTTTTATCTCTTTGGATCATTCTTGGTTTGAAGTTCACATTGTCTGCAAACAAGATAGCTACTCCCACTTTTTTTTTTGTTTCCTGTTGCATGATGTATTGTTTTCCATCCTTTGACTTTCAGTCTATGGGTTTCCATTTGGATTAGATGGGTCTCTTGTAGACAGCATATGGTTGGATGTTGTTTCTTGATCCATTCTGCCAGTCTGTTTCTTTTGATTGGTGAGTTGAGGCCATTTACAGTAATGGTTATAACTGTTATATATTGGTTTATTGTTGCCATGTTATCTTTCTGCTGTTGTATCTTTACCTTTCCATTCTGTTTAATTGTCTGCCCTGCTTGGTAGTTTTATCCTATTTGTATCTAGAATATCTTTCAGTATTCCTTGTAGGGTTGCTTTGGTGGTCATAAAGTTTTTCAGCTCTTCTCTGTCATGGAAGTATCTTATTTCTGCATCCATTTTGAAGTAGAGTTTTGCAGGGTACATCAGTCTGGGTTGTAAGTGGTTTTCCTTTAAGATGTGAAATACTTCACTTCATGCTATTCTTTACTTCAATGTTTGTATTGAGAAGTCTCCTGTGATTCTGATAGGTTTTCCTTTATAGGTGATTTGTCTTCTCTCTCTAACAGCTTTTAGTACTCTGTTCTTATGGTGGGTTTCAGGGACAGTGATTATTATGTGTCTGGGTGTAGTTTTATTTTGATTATGGTTATTTGGAGTTCTATATGCTTCACTAATCCAAATGTCTGTTTCCATTCTCATGTTTGGGAAGTTTTCAGCTATGTCTTCTGGAAATATCATCTTGATATCATTTGGCCTGTCCTTTCTTTATCACTTATCCCTATTAATCTTATGTTATTTTTCTTTGCATCATCTTGTAACTGTTGAATTGTTATTTCCTGATTCTTTGTTATTTTTAAAAGATCTTTCCTTTCCTGTTCACTAGCTGTGATCTTATGTTCAAGGTCTGAAATTCTATCTTTGCTTTGCTTGAGGTGGTTCTGACAGCTTTCAATAGAATTTTTGATTTCCTGTATATCTTTTTGAATCTGGTTTATGTATTCTGTTTGTTTCTTATAGTGTTCATTCAGGGATTCTATCTGTTTGCTTTGTTCCTCTAATTTTTTAGCTTTGTCTTCACTAGATGTATTCCATATTTCTTTCACTAGTTTTATAATTTCTTCTTTTACCTGGGCAATTATTTCTGATTTGAATTTCTCCATAGCTTCCCCTAGTTGCTTCTTTATTTCAGTTCATATCATTTCAGTCATTTCGTGTGTATGGCTTCTATTTTCTTCTATGTACATGGCTCCTAGGCTTTCTTGGGATGTGCTGGAGATTTTAGCCTGCCTTTTGGTCTTTCCTTTTGTCATTTTTCTATATTTCCTTGGTTTGAGTGGTGTTTCAAAGCTTCCTCTGCATGTGTGATTAATCCCCTTCTGTGCCCTCAGATCCTGGAGCAGTCTCAGCTACCCTGCAGGCTCTTGGCTCCTTAGATTGAGAAGCAGAAGTTGGGCATGGAGAACTGTGGCCAGCAGAACTCCAGGGCCATAATCCCCTGTCCTAAGAGGCTGGATATGAACTCTTCCACTAGCATTGCTGGTCTTAAGCTCTTGTCAAGCCAGCCCAAAGAAGCCCAGAGACCTAGTGTGAGGTCTCTGCCACCTAAACTGAAGGAAGGCCACTGGGCATCATCGACTGAGGCCCTGAAATATGTAGGGCCCAGTCCAGTATCTCTGGTAGCTCCTCAGAAAATCAAATCCTTAGAACCTTAGTCTCAAACTTTCCCTGGTACACAGGGTTCACCTCAGGCAATCTCCACTCCCCTGCAGGTTCTTGGCTCCCTTAACTGAGAGGTGGAAGCTGGCCATTGAGAACTGGGGCCGGCAGAACCCCCGGGGTACAATCTCCTGTCCTCAGGCACTCTCTATACCACTGTAGGCTTTTGGCTCCCTTAATTGAAAGGCAGAAGATGGGCATCAAGAACTGGGGCTGGCAGAACTCCCAAAGCACAATCCCCTGTCCTAAAGGGATGGATATAAACACAACTGTTAGTGGTGCTGGTCTTAAACTCTCCCCAGACAAGCCCAACCAAGCCCTGAGTCCTTGTGTGCAGTCACTGCCTCCTAAACTGAAAGAAGGCCACTGGGCATGGTCCACTGAGGCCCTGAAATCTGTTGGGCTCTGTCCAGTGTCTCCAGTAGCTCCCCCAAAACTCAAACCCAGGAGCATAGGTCTCCAAATATTACTCTAGTACCAAAAGCTGAGAAAGACCCAACTAAAAAAAAGAACTATAGGCCAATCTCCCTAAGGAACATAGATGCAAAAATTCTCAATAAAATATTAGTAAACAGGATGCAGCAAATCATTAGGAAGATTATACACCATGACCAAGTGGGATTCATCACAGGAATGCAGGGATGGTTCAACATAGGTAAATCAATAAATGTAATCTACCGTATCAATAGACCCAAAAGTAAGAACCACATAATCATCTCTATAGATGCAGAAAAATCTTTTGAAGAAGTCCAACACCCGTTCATTATAAGAACCTTACAGAGAATGGGAATAGATGGTCTTTACCTCAATATGATAAAGGCCATCTATGACAAACCAACAGCTAGCATCATATTAAATGGCCAAAAACTGAAATCCTTTACCTTAAAATCAGGCACAAGACAAGGAGCTCCCCTATCACCACTCCTATTCAACATAGTATTGGAAATACTACAAAAAACAATTAGACAAGAGAGAAATAAAAAGAGTAAAGATAGGAAAAGAGGAAGTTAAATTATTATTTGCAGATGACATGATACTTTACATAGAAGACCCCAAAACTCCATTGAAACACTCCTAGATATAATAAATAAATTCAGCAAGGTAGCTGGATACAAAGTCAATACCCAAAAATCAATTGCGTTCCTATACACTAACAACAAAAATACTGAGAGAAAAATAAGAGAAGCCACACCCTTCACACTAGCATCCAAAAAAATGAAATACTTAGGAATAATCTCACAAAAGTAGTAAAAGAGCTACACAAGGAAAATTATAATACCCTGAAAAAGGAAATCGAAGAGGACCTCAGAAAATGGAAAGACATCCCCAATACATGGATAGGAAGAACAAACATTGTGAAAATGGCCATTCTCCAAAAATCACTATACAGAGTCAATCTCAAAGATATAGAAGTAGGTAGAGAATTCATGAACAAGAGTCAAACTACATAGGAAATACTTCCCAGAATCAATAACTGGGACCACATCTTACTAAAGAGTTTCTTCATGTCAAAAGAGATTTCCAGCAGAGTTTAAAGAAAACCCACACATTGGGAAAAAATCTTAATGGAGTGTCCCTCAGACAAAGGACTTCTGTCTAGAACTTATAAAGAATTAAAAAAAATCAGACCCTTGAAATTCAAAGACCCAATCCAAAAATGGGCATCTGAAATTAATGTACAGTTCTCAGATGAAGAAATACAAATGGCAAATAAATACATGAAAAAATGTTCATCATTATTAGTCATGAGAGAAATGCAAATTAAAACAACAGTGAGATTGCATCTCACCCCAGAAAGAATGTCCAGGATAAAAAAAAAAACAACAACAAATGCTGGAGAGGCTGTGGGGAAAAAGGAACTCTTCTGCACTGTTGGTGAGAGTGTAGACTGGTGCAGCCACTGTGGAGGTCAGTCTGGAGATTCCTCAAAAAGCTGGGTTTGGAGGTCCCATTTGACCCAGCTATTCCACTTCTAGGAATATACCCCGAAGAACTGAAAACATCACACCACAGTGATATATGCGCATCCATGTTTATAGCAGCACAATTTGTAATAGCCAGATCTTGGTAACAACCTAAGTGCCCATATACTGAGTAATGGATAAAAAGTTGCAGCATTTTGATACAATGGAGTACTACTCAGCTATAAATAATGATCACATTGAGATATTTATAAATATGTGGACACAACTTGATACCATACTCATAAGGAAAATAAACCATACTCCCATGTGTAAGCACCGTATAGTCTCCCTTGTATGAGTGTTGGTAAGTGTATGTAAGATTTTATGGTAATCATGATTCCCCATTTCATTGCATTGAAGCCTTTCAATATTTTCATTCATCAGTTGGAATGGTTTTATTCTGTTTTGTTTGACTTTATTACACATGATGGTATGAACAGCTGTTTTGAAGAAAACAAAACATTATGGCAGCCATTGCTGATTTTAATATTGTCTTGCTTAGAATTCCTGCATGCTTATATTCTGCTATTACCATCAGTTCTATCATGTTGTGTCTTATTGGTATTTTAATATATGTGATAGTAAAAACAAAAATTTTATTGAAAATGAGATATTATACTAGCCATTGATAATTCTCTGTTATTTGATTCAGAATGTCCTGTAATTCTTTTATTCTTTTGAATGGTTTTATACTATTTTGGTATGTTTCATATTATTGTATTCAAAACTATGCTCAACTATAGCAGAGAAAGGGATATTTGGATATCTACTGTTAATGTCCAGTTGTCTTATTGTAAAGTGCTGTGTTGCTTATGTTGCTCTGTTCTGATATGCTTTATTCTCCCCTTTGTTGTTTTATTTTCTTTAAAACAAAAAGAATAAATACATGGTTCTTTTTAAAAAGTTTTATTCATTTACTGATTGACACTTAAAACAGCTTCCTTATTCTAGCTCTTGGACATGATGCTGATAAAATATATTTGTGAGTGTTCTCTTCAGTTCTATATTTAAGAAATCATTGCAAATTAGTGTAATCATTATTTCTTAAACATATGTGTAATTCACTTATTACACCATTGTTTCCTGGGGTTTTATTTATTGGGAGTCATTTGATTATTGCTTCTATTGCTTCATCTGTTATTGGTGCATTCAGATTTTCTAATTTTGATGACTGAATCTTGCTAAATTTTTAGTCTAGTAATTCAATCTTTATAGATTATTTAATCTGTAAGGAGTTGTTCATAGCAGTCTATTATAATTCCTCTATATACTCTATTAGATTTTATACTTTTGCTTTCTTGTAATTTTTAAATTTCTAGTAATACATGTTTGCAGTACATGATGATTACATTCATAGTGGGGAGTAGGTATGTATACAAACATCCTAAGTATTTTCACTTATTTTGCTTCAAGTTTTGTTATTAAAATTTTAGTATCCTCTATTTCTTTGAAGTTTCCTGTATAAAAATCTATAAGATCATCTTCCTTTCATTTATAATTTTTACTGTGTATATTGTTTACATATTATATTTCTGGTCTGATATTTATTTCAATTTGTTAACTGCATAATTAAATTACTGCTTTTCCTAGATCCTAGAAGTATAGTATTCTATGGAGATTTTTCTCTTATTTTCAATGTATTTATTATTTTAAATTTCTTTTCAGGAAATGTTATTCTTTATCTTGTTGCATGCTATCTTTACATATCAGTATCAAGATAGACTGTTTTCTTATTCTCCTGTGATAAATATGTTAAATTTCATATGTGTGTTACTCATTCTGGCTTTGAACTCCTAAGATCAACTCATCTGTCTGCCTCAGCCTTCTTTGTAGCTGGTAACACAACTGTGCATCATCACGTGTGTCTCACCTCTGATTTTCGCCATTCTTTATTGAATTCGAGTCTCTTACTCAAGTCCTGTACCTTTAACAGATGCTTTACTTTTGCTATGGTAACTGTAGCTAACACTAAGATCTGCTTTGAAAGTGAAATTTGTGATGTGTAGTATAAAAACATTATCTTATTATGATAAAAATGATACTTCAAGAGAAATAAAAACAATCAAGATTTACTCATTAAAAACTGAACTCAAGGAGATTACACAACTTGTCAAGATCGTGTAATAAGAGACAGGAGACACAAATCCAGATGAATGTCACATCAGAATGTCTCTTAAGAACATTATATTACACACAGGTACATCATTACTCTTCCAGTAACCTAAGGTCACAATGCTTGAGGTACTTTTCCCAGTTCATCTATATATCTACTTAAACTTATTCACAGCTGAACTTAAGCCACTGTATAGCCCAATATTTAGTAATCTCAAAAGTGATGTGACAAAGTTCTTCTTTGGAGACTTTCTTTATAGCAGAGTGTTGCTCTCAGTTGCCTCTTCTCAAATGAATGCTTTCTCAGTATTTATGGAACACCAGCAAGGCCCATATACACGTCATAACTGTAAGTCAGTGAATTATTCCAAGTATCTAATAATTTGCCAACACAAATTCTTCCTGTTGCTTGTTTGAATTCCATAAAAATTTTCAATTTTGTGTTCACAATGAATGCAGTTATTAAATCTACAATTCTTTTTTGTGGAGTTTATTGATGTCTTCTATGTAGAGAATCATATCATCTAGGAGTAATGATAATTTAACTTCTTTTTTAAAATTTTATTTAAAGAGAAAAAGAAAACCAAAACTGAATAAAGGATAGCAACAATACAGAATTCCAAGGATAAAAGGAAAAGAACAACAACAAAAAAACCTAAGAAATTATTACTTGACAAATTACATACTGACTTCTTGGAAATAGTTGTTCAAATTACAAAGTTAAAACATGTAAAGTAGACATTCAAACAGTGAATCTGTTAACAGTTCTGCTCCATGATCTGACAAACACAGCAATATGGTCATCCATCTTACCCACTGAAATATACATGCAATTATATCAAAAGGGTAAAATTAAACACAACAAAACAGAAAAAAGTGGATCACAAGAAAGCAATATAAGAGACATAAATTTCAAAACTAGACAATTGGAGATATTCACTCTCTATCGTATCAACTCTTGTTTTCTTACAAATAGTTGTTCATATCATCACACACAGGGAATTCACAAGAAACAACATAGTATGGAATTGATCTGAGCAGGATGAGGAGGGCATTTCAGGTCTTCAAGACCAGACAATAGGAAAGCCAAGAATGGGTGTCATGGTGTCTCTCATTCTCCTAAAAACAGCTGTAAATACCTTCATGTGTGTTGAACTTAAACAAAACAAAACAAGCTAAAATCACTTTGAACAAAGAGTGACAGTTTTCCTGGATTTCACATCATGACATTATGGAATTAGCACTAGGTACTGTAGTGTCTCTTTTTCTTCAAAGTTGTTGTTCATATCAACATGTGTTATATAGTTGATTCTCGTACACATGCATGAGTCTCTACATGTATATCTATCATTTCTGTATTAGAAGGAAAAACAAAAGAAAGCAAGATAAAACAAAACAATTCCTAGATAAGAATGAAGCAAAAAAGGCATATAAAGCTGCACTACAAAGTGATCTACAATGGTTACCATGATGTCTCAGCAGTATATTACAACATTAATAAAAATGAAGCATTGGAGACATTATAAGACTTCAAAAGCAAGTAATAAGCAAACCAGAGTGGGTATCTTAGTGAATCTTGTCATCTTCAGTGTAGTTGCCTATACTCTTAGACTTGATGCTAACAATCATAACAGATTTAAATAAAATCAGTGAATACAAAGTAGCAATCTAACAACCCAGATTCAAGTAAGATCAGTCATAATAAGACAGTATAAGTTATAAAAGGCTTCAGATTAAGTTGATAGAAAAATTAAGGGTGATTACTATAATATGTCCTCTTATTTTGAGGACAGCTGACCATGTACTCAAGTCTAGTGTAAGTAGACAAACTGGAACAGCATGTAATCCATCCAAGCAGAGTGATGAGAATAATATAAATTTTAAATCTTGTTACCCAATTAACAATATCCTCTGCCTCCCTTTTTTAGACAATTCCTCCTCTTTCACTCCCATAGGGTGCAATGCTTGTTTTGGGTCCCACTGCCTCCATATATAGAGCATCTCAGTGGACCCTGTCTCCTGATCTACTCTCCCTGTGTTTCTCTCTGTTAGTATTTAAAGGCCATCTATACTAGAGATTATAGCCAATCCTCTCTGCCTTATTTCTGCTATTCTGTTTTTCTGTCATTGGTTGTTTATTTTTCTGTTCCACTCCACTATCTGCCCCTTTCACTGATGCCTCTCTGCCACTGTTCCTGAAATGCTCTTATTCTTTTTCTCTTTCTCTCTAAAATGTCCTTCAGTATTTTTTGTAGGGTTGGATTGGTGGTCAC
>PVJX010026562.1:0-25723 GCA_004027295.1 Dolichotis patagonum | reverse complement strand
ACACACAAAAAAAGAAAAACAACAACAACAACAACAACAACAATACTCCAAAACAGTAGAGATGTATGATTTCAAAACAGGATGATAGGGATTTAAGTATGGTTATTATATTGCATATTGTTATTCTCAAAAGAGTTGCTCAAATTACCAGATATAGGCAAGCAAAATTGATCAAACAGTATGAGCACCAATTGTTCTTCCCCATGTAATAATAGAATTAGTAGTACAATTATCTTAGCTATCTTGTGTGTGTGTGTGTGTGTGTGTATATATATATATATATATATATATATATATATATATATATATGCAAATTTATATTCTATCCCTTTTCCTGAAGGACAAGATTTCTAGAAAACTTAGGCCAAATTGTTTTTGTTCTCCATTATTTTAACATGGCAAGCTCTTCTGTGTTCCTGTGCTGACAGACATTATATTACTTTATTACATACCCAAAAGAGAGAAAAAAAATCAGTGTTTATGGTCCTGCTCAGTGTCTTCTTGATTGTAGCCTTTGTCAAGTTCCTAACTTTGGGTATGGTTAGCAAATTTATCCTTCATGTTTTTGTGCTACCATATTCCTCAGACACTGAACTTAATTTAGACTAGGAGGAATCCATGAAATATTATCCAGCCACAGTTAAGTGCATTCTTTTTCCTTGGTTCTATGCTGAGGACCTCTTATGTTATTGTTACCTTTTCTATCTTAGTTATTCTTAGGTTGGGCATGTTGTGGCTTGCTGAGAAAGGGATGGAATGAAACCCAAGGGCAAAATTACAATATATTAAAGCATGAGGGAACTTTCCCTACATGTGTACAACATAGAGATATTCAATCTTCAACAGAACCTTGAAGTTCTTCTAATAAACAATTTCTTGTTTCTTTCTTCAATAAAGTTTAAACTAACATTAATAAATTAAAAATAAATTTCTTGTCTGCTCATTTCAGCTTTGTTTTATGCTAATTTCATACTATTGTCTTTGTTATGATTCATAATTTTGATACTATTTCTGATTTGCAAAATTGGTTTTCATTTAAGTATCATATAGAGAATTCTATTGCAAATAAACAAGTGTGGCTATGTAAAAATGAAAACAAAGAAATTATTCTTTCTTACATGAAGAGAAACTAGAATAACATGTACACCATACCATTTTAGTTTAAAATATTTTAATATTCCAGGGTGTGGTTCAGAGAGCAAATAAACAGAGAAAGACTGTTAATTAGCCTACTCAAAGGCAAAAATTATCTGTTCCAGGTTATTGTGATTGGAAAGGTAGACATGGGTGGGGAAATGTCACAGTGAAAGACTTTCTAAACATTGAAATCTAGTTATGAAGTAAGAAATGTGCAAATGAAGATGGCTTAGGGGTTTCCAGATTGAGTACAGGAAAAATTTTAAAAGGATGAAGGGAGATGGTTTGGGGACCTGTATCACTTTGTTTTGTTTTGATTGGTATTATTTTGTTATGTTTCATTTGATTTTATAATGTTTGATGGTATGGACAGATAACAAGAGGCATTATGGTAGCCATTGTTGATTTTCAGTTATCTTGTTTTGAAGTACTGTAATGCTTTCACTATTATGTATTGATTGGCTTTATTGTTTTTATTGACATTATTTGTTTGGTTTTATTCTCTTTAAAATAAAATAAAATTTTTAAAGGTAAAATTTTTTAAAGGTAAAATTTTTAACGGTAAAATAGTAGATAATTGGTAACTAAGAAGTATCTATATAGTACTCAAATGTAGATGCAATGATATTTGTAGCTTAATGATAAGTGTAGACTGGATGCTTAAAAAGGAATGCTTTAACTTTTGCTACACAAGGAAACATGCTGATTTGTGGCATGTGTTTACAGCATTTGGGCATATGAATTTGTTTGAGTTAGAACTTTACAAGCACATTGATCCATCTAAATCTTATGAAAACTGTCTTATCTAACTCACAACTGAGAAATTTCCATACATTTCACACTTATATCACTAGACGTATAAAAGTTGTTAAAATAAAAGTGGATAAGTATTCCGGATGTTTCTGATTGGTCCAACCTAGATGATGACATTTCTAGCTACTAAATAAGTGAGTATTATATGTCTATGGGTTTACTTAACAAAAATCTTTCAATGTCATTTATATCTAAATTTTTATATTTTTTATATTTATCAGTAAATAATATTTGAACAATATGAGTTTCTCTCTGACATTTTTATATGCATGTGTTCTTATTACATTTCCCTACATTATTAGAGATCTGTTAAGGAAGTCATTGCTGATACTAATAACATGAAGTATTTCCTTTATGCTTTCTTCTACAACTGGCAAAGTTTCATTCCTTACATTGAGATTTTTGATCCGTCTTGAGTTAGTTATTGTGCAAGGATAGATATAAGTATCTAGTATCAATCTTCTACTAGTAGCCATTCTGTTTTCTCGGCAGCATTTGTTCAAGAGATGATCTTTTCTGCGACATATTTTCTTGGCTGGTGTATCAAAAGTTAGATGGTTGTACATGGCTTAGATTATTCCTGAGTTCTCTATTCTACTCCAATGGATTAAAATTTTTATGAGTATTTTGCTGTTTTATTATAATGATTCTATATTATATTTAGAAGTCAAATATAGTAATTTTTCTAGCATTGCTCTTTTTGATTATGATTTCTTTGGCTATTCAGAGGCTTCATGCTTCCATATGAATTTGAGGATATTTTTCTAGCTATATGAAGAATATCAGTGGTATTTTTATGGTGATTGAATATAATTTTTTATCACATATGGTACATAAAAATTTTAAAAATATTAATTTTTCCAATCCATGAACATGGGATGTCTTTCTGTTTTTTATTGACTTCCTTAATATCTTTCTTAATTGTTTTATAATTTTAAATGTGTAAGGGTTTCACCTTTTAATGAAATATATTCCAATGAAATTTTTTTTGTACTGAGGGTTGAACTCATGAACTCACCTTGCCAGGCAGGTGCTTATGCCACTGAGCTAAATGCTGGCCCTCTAATGTAATTCTTGAGGGTATTTTAAATGGACTAGTGTTATTGACTTCTTTCTCTGTGAGTTCATTATTGGTATATAGGAAAACTACTAAATATTTTATACACTGATTTTGTGTCCTGCTACTTGCTGAATTTGATTATAACCAATAAATGATTCTAAAAGACATAAAAGTCAGCAAGAAAACACAGGCATTAAATGGTGCTATAAATTAAAAATATTTAGCAGATATCTAAATATGATTTTATCCAGTATTGTTTTAATTAGAATTTCTCCAAGCTGAAAAACATCAGACACATGAGTTTATATATTTCATATTTTTCTTATATAAGCAACAAAAATATAAAAACCAAAATAAACTATAACATGAAATAGAGATCAATCTTTCTCAAGTAAAAGGGACCAAGAAATGGAGAGACAGGGGAGGGAAGAGGAAAGTCTAAGAGGATTAAAATAGAATTAAAATGTGTTATGCATCAACTCCCAACTGGGAATGAAATCCTTATGCACTGAAAACATGTGCTAATAAAAAAACATTTTAAAAACACCTATACTGGAAGAAGAGAGATTTTAAATCAATAACTTACTATTGCATATGTGGCCTTAGAATAAGAAGTATAAACCAAACTCAAATTCATTCAAAGGAAAGACAGAAAAGAAGATCACAAAAAATAAATAAGAAAAATAAAGTGTAAACAAATAAAACATAAGTATATTCTTTGAGGCCACAAATAAAACAAAAATCCTTTAGCCTTACTAACCAAAAAATTAGATTGAAACCCCAAATAAAATCATTGGAGAATTTAAAAGGGTAACAGATACCTTTAAAAGCCAGAGGATCATTAGAGAATATTTTGTAAAATTATATGAAAATGTCAGAATTTATTAAAGAAACATACAAATTTCTACACTTACCAAAATTTAACCAAAATTATTTGAAAAACATTAGAAAATATCAGTGAGATTGAAGAAGTAACAAAACAAAAAAAGAAAAATTCAAAGTCAGAATGGATTAACTGCTTAATTTTACTACACTTTAAAACTGGAGCCACCTCCATATTGTATCCCATAGAGTAGAAAATAAAAGAATGCTTCCCATTACATTCTGCAAAACCAGTATTACCCAGCTACCAAATCCTGATGGGGACATCACAAAGAAATAAAAACATAGACCTATAACTTTATGGACATAGGTATAAAAAATCCTCAAATACCTGCATGAATTCTGTATCATGCTGAAGAGATCATAAATCTTGATCAAATTGGTTTCATGTCAGGGTTTCATGTCTCATGCAACATATGAAAATCAATATGTATAATACAGTCTATAAATAGAATCAACCATGAAAATCACATGATAGTCTAAATATATCTCCAAACCCTTCATTATCACTCAATGTCCTTTCATGATACAATCCTTGAATAAACTGAGTGTAAACTGTTTTCATCTCAAAATAATAAAAGTTATATCTGATAAATTGATAATCTACATTATAGTGAATGGGGAAAAATCTAAAAGCATTTCATCTAAAATCAGGAATTAAACAAAAATGTGCACTCTCTCTACTAATTTTCAGTGTAACACTCAAAACTAAGAGTCACTATGCAAGAGCAAATGTGAAAATAATAGAAAGTAGAACTATTCCTACTTTCATATGATATTATATCACTTCATACCTAGAAAATCCAGAAGCCTCTTTTACAACTGAAAAGTAAATTCATCAAAGTAGCAGGAGAGATATCTTTCTTAGAATTTAGAAGTTTAGGAGACATTGCATTGAGAATGGAGTCAGTCTCAATTGCTTTTGACAAAAGCAACTCTACTATTATGCTTTATAACTTAATGATAAGTAAAACACCCCAAATAAAGCTATTTTAATGATTTCTCCTTTATGAGGGACCATAACATTAGAGACATTAGAGAACATTAATCAAAAATGAAATGTTTTTAATGAGGAAAAGCAGATGGAAATGGCTCTATATGTGTGTACACTATTGTATGTAATGACATCCTCCCACATCTATAGTAAGTTTAATGGATTTGCTCTGCTCTGATTTGGCATTCAAATATGCAACTCTTGTGCTAACTCTACTGTACTTTTGGGTAACATTTTCTCCAACAGCTCATATTCAAGTGATTTTATCTCTTTTTATTTCTGCAATTTAGGGCAGCAATGAGGTTAAGTTTTTTGTCCTGCATAGATATAATCACCACTTTCTGAAAAGAAGCTGACATTATGAGCCAACTGATTTTAAAAGAAATGTATTTCTATAGCTTGTATCTACACCAATAACTTGGTGACTCATATAGAATGGAATTGAAAAATGACTTATTTTATCTTGCTCAATTATCTCTGTCCCCCTATTGGTTGATTAAAATGAAAAGGTATTACTACATATACAGTTTGGTTCCAATATGGTGTGTTACTGCAACCCAGTAAAGACCCAAAATACCATCTGTTTACTTTGATCATCAAGAAATTGCTTCATGTGGCTAAAGAATAGCTGATCTCATTTTCCTAGTCACATTTTGTCCTTGAATAACTCAGCAAAAATATCCCTACAGTAAATATTCAATCTATGCTGTTTTACTCCCTCACTTTAATAAGAAATAAAGCAGTTTTATGAAATAATGATGTGCTCTTAAACTGAGAATCAGAGAATTTCTTTAATATCTTAATCAATGTTTAAAGTTGGGAAGGTCATCTCATCTCACCGAAATGAAATGTGGAGAAGAAGGCCACAAGCTCATCAGGCAGCTCTGTGTCTGTGTCTCAAATGGAAGAGTTTAATAGTTGCTTTTTAGTATATATTTTTGACATCTTGAGTAAAGATGATCACACCTTGCGTGAAATATCTATAAATTCCTTTAGTTCACATAGTTTATTTGGTTCCAATTATTCTATTCAAATTGTAAGAGTTGAAAATCTGTCCCAGTATGAACCCAGAGAGTAGTTTTTAAAAATCAATATAGTGCTTATTAATTAATTTACATATTCAAACAGTACTTTGGCAAATATTTTAAGTACTATTTATGTTCCAGGATTTTAATAGACAGGATGCAATTAGATTTATAATCTAGATATAATATGCATCCCAGAGGTCAATTTAATTTGTATGAAAAATTAATCTCAAATTTCCCCATTTTTAAATTGACCTTAGAATGCTAAATTCATCTGTTTTTTGCTCATTCTGAAAAGGTTTATACATTTTTTCTCTTTAGCAACATGATGTAGTTGTAGTTGTAGTTTGAGTATTTCTTGCATTCATTTCATTACATGTAAAATATAGATAATAACAGTACCTGCTTTACAACACTATTATATAGATCATGTGAGGTAGTAGTTAACATGATTCAATCTTGATAAATACATCTCATATGTTATTGCTTATTTTACTTTGGAAGAAAAAATTTTTTATATTGTTCATGGAAGATGAGCAAGAAGAGAATGAAAATATTGGCAAATGGTACATTCATGCGTATCTTTTATCTCTGTAAGAAAAAAAAGTACAAGAACATTAAGGCCATTTACCTTTTATTTTATTAGCACCAATTTGCATTACATGAAGTTGAAATTCATGTTGGGGGGTAGATACACAGTAGAGTCAGTTTCTTTTTTTAATTCTCTTTCACTTCTATCCCATTTCCCTACCTCTGCAACTACATCCTCCTTCTCCATATTTATTCTTTTCATTATTATTATTATCATCAACTCATATTTATGACATATAATGTTTACATTTGCTGGGGTTATTAAGTTTCTGTAGAATGTATCTTAATTATTCTTATTTTCCCTTCCCTTTCTCTTCTTCCATTGTCTTTGGTCACCTAGATTCCTTCTTACTTGCAAAAGATCTATCCCCTTGTTTTCTTCTATCCATTCTCTTTATTTGTATTCTGACTTATTCAAATGAGAGATATTATGCAGTATTTAATAATTCAGTGGTCTAAAGATTTTCAATGTAGGATGACCAAATTTGCATATGTTTGTTAATTTTTTTCTTTTAAAGTAAAAACTGAGTTAAAACAGTGATACAGAATTTCAAAGCAAAATAATAGATTAACAATGATTAATATATAGAAGATTGTTGTCTTCAATATAGTTGCTCAGATTACAATATATACACATGAAAAACATGATAATACAATAAAAGCACAAACGGGTCTTTTTGATGGACTAACAGAAGTTAGTAATATAATTATCTGTCATATATATATATATATATATATATATATATATATATATGTCTTTCTTTCCCTCTCTTTTCTTTTCTCCTTTCCTCCATCCAAGTTTTTCTTTCCTATTGAGCAGTTTCTTCTTGTTTCACTTGCACAATAGCTATTGTACATTTTTGATATTATTTACTATTTCAGTATTTAACACAAGGAAAACTACATGATATTAACACATGCAAATCTGGTTTATTTCACTTATGAGTATGGTTTTAATTTGCATCCATTTACCTATAAAATCTTTGAGTTTATGCTTCATTGTAGTTGAGTTGTACTCCATTGTATAAAAATACCAAGTATTTTTTATCCATTCCATAGTTTATGTGCATTTGTGCGGTTTCCAAGATTTAACTGTTACATATTGTGCTGCTGTAAACATGGGTACACATATAACATTGTGATATGATATTTTCAAGTCTTCTGGGAAAATATTCAGAAGAGAAATAGCTGAATTGAAACTCCTAGTTTATTGAGGAGTCTCCAAGCTGATTTTACAGTGGTTGTACCATTCTACAATCCCACCAACAGTTAACCATTTTTTTTGCACTGACATAGAATCTATGTTGCTTTAATTTGCAATTCTTGAATGACTAGTGGTGTTGAATATTTTTTCATAAATTTATTTGCCATTTGTATTTTTTCATCTGAGAAATGTGTATTCACCTCAGATGCTCATTTTTGTATTGGGTCTTTGAATTTGGGGGTCTTGATTTTTTCTTTTCTTTATATGTTGTAGATAAAGTCCTGCTTCTATTTTTCATTTGGCTAAAATTTTTCTCAGTCTGCATTTTCTTTTCACTGTTGATGATTTCTTTTGAAGCGCAAAAACTTTTTAATAAGATGAATTCCCAGTTGTTGATTCTTTGAAGTACTTCCCATACAGTTTTCTTTTTGTTTATGAACTCACTACCTACCCCTATATCTTCAAAATTTCTCCCTATCTTGTCTTCAAGTAGATTTAGAGTTTCTGTGTTAATATTTAGATCTTTGATTCATTTTGACTTTAGTTTACTGCATGGTTTTAGACATGGGTTTGGTTTTACTCTTGCACAAGTGGAAAGCCAATGTTTACAGCACCATTTATTAAAGAGGCTATCATTATCCTGGTAGTTAATTTTTATAAGACAATAAAACAGGAAATATAAACACAGCAACTATATTTGATACAAGAATCAACTTGTAGAAATTACACTTGCCAAAGCAATGCTCTGGATAGTCCTTAAATAAACAAACATGGTGCCAGAGTGATACAGGGGTGAGTTGATAAGTGGTTAAGGTTGTATTCCTGATTTGTTTCACTCAATGATATGTTTTCCAGGTGTATCTAACTTACAATTTTCAATTTATTATTATATTTAGACAAGTAATATTTCATTATATATTAATAAATTTTATGTACCCATTGGTTTGTCAATGAGCATGCATGCTGCTTTCAAGGTTTAGTTACTATGAATTGTACAACTGTAAATATTTGTGTGAATAAATTCTTGTAGTTATATGCCTTTAGATTTTTTTTATTTAAAGAGAAGAAAGAAAAACAAAACAAAACAGAATAAAGTGTAGCAACAATATAGAATTCCAAGGAAAAAAGGAAAAGAACAACAACAAAAAAACCTAAGAGATTATTACTTGGCAAATTACATACTGACTTCTTGGAAATAGTTGTTCAAATTATAAAGTTAAAACATGCAAAGTAGACATTCACACAGTGAGTCTGTTAACAGTTCTATTCCACCATCTGACAAAAAAACCCAGCAATATGGTCATCCATCTTACCCACTCAAATATAAATGGAAATATATCAAAAGGGTAAAATTAAACACAACAAAACAGAACAAAGTGGATCACAAGAAAGCAATGTAAGGGACATAAATTCCAAAACTAGACAATTGGAGATATTCACTCTCTATTGTATTGACTCTTGTTTTCTTCAAAATAGTTGTCCATATTATCATATACAGGGAATTTGCATGACACAACATAGTATGGAATTGATCTGAGCAGGATGAGGAGGGTGTTTCATGTCTTCAAGAACAGACAATAGGGAAGCTGACAATGGCTGTCATAGTGTCTCTCATTCTCCTAAAAACAGCTGTCCATATCTTCATGTGTGTTGAACTTAAACAAATTAAAACAAGCTAAGATCAGTTTGAACAAAGAATGATAATTTTGCTGGATTACACATCATGACATTATGGAATCAACACTGGGTACATAGTGACTCTTTTTCTTTAAAGCAGTTGTTCATTTCAACATGTGTTATATAGTTATTTCTTGTAAACTGTTTATAAGCTCTACACAAGCATGAGTATCTAAATGTAAATCTATCCTTTCTGTATTGGAGGTAAAAAGAAAACAAAGCAAGATAAAACAAAACAATTCCTAGAAAAGCATGAAGCAAAAAAGTCATATATGACCACAATATAAGGTGATATACAATGGTTACCATGATGTCTCAGCAGTATATAACAACATTAATAAAAACAAAGCATTGGAGACATTATAAGACTTCAAAATCAAGTAATAATCAAACCAGAGCGGGTATCTTAATGAATCTTGTCATCTTCAGTGTAGTTGCCTACTCTTAGACTTGATGCTATCAATCATAAGAGATTTAAATAAAATCAGTCAATATTAAGTAGCAATCTAACAACCCAGATTCAAATAAGATCAGTCATAATAAGACAGCATAATTTATAAAGGGCTTCACATTAAGTTGATAGGAAATTAGGGATGATTACCATAATATGTCCTCTTATTTTTGGGATAGCTGACCATGTGCTCAAGTCTAGCATAAGTAGACAAACTGAAGCAGCACGTAATCCATCCAAGCAGAGTGATGAGAATAATGTAAATTTTAAATCTTGTTACCCAATTAACAGTATCCTCTGCCTTCCTTTTTTAGACAATTCCTCCCCGTTCTCTCCCATAGGGTGCACTGCTTGTTTTGGTTCCCAGTGCCTCACTCTATAGAGCATCTCAATGGACCCTATCTCCTAATCTTCTCTACCTATGTTTCTCTCTGTTAATATTTCAAGGCCATCTATACTAAAGATTACAGCCAATCTTATCTGCCTTTTTTCTGCTATTCTGTTTTTCTGCCATTGGTTGTCTATTTTTCTGTTCCACTCCACTGTCTGCCCCATTCACTGAGGCCTGTTTGCCACTGTTCCTGAAATGCTTGTATTCTTGTTCTCTCTCTCTAAAATGTCCTTCATTATTTTTCGTAGTGTTCAATTGGTGGTCACAAATTCTCCAAGTTCCTCTTTGTCATGGAGACATCTTGTTTCTCCATCAACTTCCAGAGAGAGTTTTGCAGGATGCATCAATCTGGGCTGGAGGTTGTTCTCCTTCAGGGCTTGAATTACTTCACTCCAAGCTCTTCTTGACCTGATGGTCTTTGTCAAGAAGTTTGCCATGATTTTGATAGGTTTTGATGGGTTTTCCTTTATAGGTGATCTGTTTCTTTTCTCTGATGGCTTTTAATGTTCTGTTCTCTGATGGCTTTTAATGTTCTGTCTAGGTGTAGCTCTGTTTTGGTTGTAAGTGGCTGGAGTTCTGTATGCTTCAAACATCTGCATATCATTTCCTTTTTCTATGCTTGGGAAATTTCCCTTAATGATTTCTGTGAATAGCCTTTGCAATTCCTCTGTTTGACTCCTGCTTCTTCATTCACATGCATTATTCTCTGTCTTCCTCTAGCCTTCCAATTGTTACTGCCTGCTCCCTTGTTATTTTTAAGAGATCTTCCCTTTCATGGTCACACATTGCAAGCCTGTGTTGAATATTTGATAGTTTATCTTTGGTTTCTTTCAAGCAGTTTTGCCAGTTTTCTGTGGAGTATTTAGTTTCCTGATAATCTCTTTGAGTTTGCTTCATGAATTCTAGGTTTTTCTTGTTTTCTTCATTAAACATTTCTCTCCTTTTGTGTTCCTCCATTCTTCTGTCTGTGTCTTCTTGAGAGGTGCCCAGCCTTTCTTTTATTAATCTACTTATCTCTTGTTTAATTTGAATTAATATTTCAGTTTTGATCCTGCTTACGAGGTCCTGAAGATATCTCTTTATGTCTGCTACTGCTGTGTTTGATGCTGCATGTTTGCTGCCCTCAATCTCTTTTGTATTTACCTCTCCTGGATCAATGTTCTCAGGTTTGGGGGCTGGGGTTTTTTTCTTATTTATGCCTCTCGTCATGTTTTTGGTTCCTTCCATACAAGTGTACAGTGTATTTCCCAGCCCCTTTGCTTATTGGTTAAGGCTCCTCTGGAGCACGCAGGCTAGGGGCTTCTGCCCTCTGTCAGCCGCTATCAGAGAGTGAAGTTCAAGCAAGCACAGTGTGTGTTGACTCCTCTCCTCTGGGCTAGTCATCCTTTGCAGGCCTTCACTGCGTCAGTGTGAGGCTGTGCACAGGGAATTTGTTTGTAGCAACCCAGGGCTACAGCCCAATCCAAGCAGATTCCACCAATCTGCTCGGCGAGGGGAACAACCAACTGAAGCCATTTCCTTATGGAATTAAGGCTGTCCTGCCCAAATCCAACATGTCTTCCAGTCGGTTTTCCCTTTCTCGTAGGAGGGTCTTATTCCCATCACTGACCGCGTGTTGATGCTGGTCCCTGCGAACTGCTTGGCTCCCTGACCTCCGACTTCAGTGCAGACTGTGGTGCAAATTCATGGTGCCTTTGGGTGGGTCATGTGCAGGGCTGGGTCCGGGAGATCTGCATGCAGGGATGTTCAGCTCCATGCTCCGGCCTCTCAAGTCAGTCACAAAGGCGCATCAGCACAGTTTGGTCAGGCAGGAATTCAGGTGGCTCGAGGAGGGCACCGTGCTTGCTGATCTTAGCTTCACTAATGGTAGCCCCGGGACCTCATATTTAAGCTATTTTTTTAACTTTTGTTTCTTCCTGGGTTGAGAGAGTCCATCTCTCTCTGTTTGGGTCTCTCCAGGGTGTTAAATTCTGGCATTTAAGCTGTCTCTCTCAGAGAGGATCTCTCTCCTGCTACCTACTGGTCCGCCATCTTTGGAAACCAGTCGCCTTCAGATTTTTGAAAAAGTTACCTAGAAGAGGAATATCTAGATCATACAGAATCACTAGTTTTTGTTCTTTGAGAAAATTCCATGCTGATTTCCATAATAGTTTTGTAATCTTAGATTCTTGCTAACTATGTAGGATGGGACCTTTTCATGGAAGACATGCTAACATTTGTAACCCTTTGAAGTCTTCATGATTATCATTATTGCTGATACATTATGTAATCTTACATTTGTTTTAATTTTCAGTTTTCTAATGGCAAGAGATGTTGCACATTTTATGGGGGTTTTTTGCCATTTGTACTTCTGGCCAAGGGTTCATTTCACTTGTCGGCTTTTTGAATGGGTCTTTTATTTTAGGTGGTCTAAGTTTTTATGTCTTTATATATTCTGTATATTGTCCTCCCTTCTGAGGAAAGCTGGAAAATATTTTTTCCATTCTATAGGTTCTCTTGTCATTTTACTAATTGATTTTTTGCTATGCAGAAGATTATTAATTTCATGTAATTCCATTTGTTGATTCTGTTATTTCTTGTGCAATTATGGTTCTGTTTTTAAAATGCTTGCCTACACCTGTGACTTCAAATATTTTACCTGTTTTATCTTCCAATAAGTTCAGTGTTTATGTTTTAATATTTATATCTTGGATTGTTTTTAGTTTTGTTTAGGTCAAGAGGAGAAATATTGGTCCAGCTTCAAGCTTCTGTAAACAGATATCTAGTTTTCTCAGCACCATTTGTTGAATAGACTCCTCCTTTGTAAGTTTTTATACTCTTTGTCAAAAATCAAATATGTCTTTCTGGAGATGTTTTCATATCATCTGTTTTGTTCTGTTGATCCACATGTGGTGTGTGTGTGTGTGTGTGTGTGTGTGTGTGTGTGTGTGTGTTTGTGTGTGTCAGTACATTATTTTTATCACAGTTGCTTTGTAGTATAGCTTAAAATCAGGCATTGTGATGCCTCCTGTTTGGCTCTTGGGTCTCTTATAGCTCCATGTATATTTTAAGGATTGTTTTATCTAACCCTGTAAAAATTTACTGCTGGCATTTTGATTGGGTTTGCATTCAATATGTGTAACAGCTTTGGAAATATGTCCATTTTCATAGTAACTGATTCTGCCATCCAGGAACAGGGGACATCTTTCCATTTTCTGATGTCTTCTTCAATGTGTTTATTTAGAGTATTATAGATTTCTTTGTAGAGGTGACTCTTGTTTTTCTTTTCCTCTCATTTCTATTGCTGTTTTCATATTGACCTTTCATAGTGTTTTCTTTCCATCAGAGTTCTTGGCTATGTTATGTATTTTCTGTGTAGAAAAATCTTCAGCATTTTCTACAGTGCTAGTTTATTATTCGTAATTCTCACAAAGGGTTATTTTCCATAAAATGCATGATTTTTCTCTAGCTACTGTGAAAGAAATTTTTGCCAAGTGTGGTAATCTGTATTAGAAGTTCTTTGCTTTTAGAGTGTGAAATAGTTCACTCCAAAATGTTATGGCTTTTAAGGTTTGTAGTGTAAGGTTTAGAGTACTTCTGATGTATTTCCCTTTATATGTGATCTTTTGCTATTCACTGAATGCCTTTGAAATTCTGATTTTTAATTTTCAGATGGCCAACAAATGTTGCTAACAAAAGTGGCACGTATGGAAATTTAGTTATGTGATATCTTGGTAAGCTTTTTTGTAATCATAGTTGTTTGGTGTTCTGAAAGACTCAGTCACTTGTGTGTTGAATTCTTTTCTCATATTTTGGAAATTTTATGTTACAATTTCTGTTCCCATTTTAATAATTCTGTCTATGTTATCTTTTCTCTCACTCTAGTTAGTGTTAGATTATTCTGGTTAGTGTTATAGATGATTATTCTTTGCTTTTTCTAATTTTTTTGTTCATTTTGTGAGTATTTCATCATAATTTACCATTTTGCCCTCAACTTCAGACACTCTTTTTTCACATGCATCATTTCTGTAACTGGTGAATTTTCTATAGCTTTTATTTTTATTTATGGTATTTCTGTCTGACCTTTTACTAAATTCTATAATACTGGTGAATTTGTCATTCAGGTTTTGAGTGGTTTTAGACAGCTCTTCCAATTTCTTGTTTGTTTACTCCATATTCACACTGGACATTATTAGTTGTATTTCCAGAAACATTGTTATCATAGCCTCATTGAACTCACTAATTTTCACGTCCTCTTTAAATTTTTTGTGGCACTCACCTTCCAGCTTTTTTTCTTACCCCTTCATTTATGCCTCCTTGATTTACCTTAAGAGAGTTTGGATATTTTGGGGATCTTCTGTAACCTTGTTTTCCCATAATCCCTTGTGTTTGTGTGTCATTATTTTCCATTTTATTTTTCACCTTATTTTCCTTTTTTTGGTGCTGAGGGGTTGAGGTCTAGTAGGATGGGGAAAGCTTACAGTGTGTACAGTTTATATGAAGGTTTATTGTAAGATACTGTGTACTCGTGATGTATATATATATATATATATATATATATATATACATATATATTCCACCTGCAGTTATTGAAGTGATTTGCATTCTGTACCTGTGTTTGGAGTAAAGAATTATTTATAGTTATAACGACATCACCATAAGTGATCATACTTTACTTTATAGAGTTTCCATTTACACTTTCATCCTTATAATACTTTATACAGCTTATGTTCAATTATTTTTAGCAGTTTTTCTGCAATGTGACAGAAGTGGAGGAACAAAACTGAAAGATGACTGAAACAGTAATATATAAGGGAACAGATTGGAAGGGAAGATAGTGATATATGTAGAAGAAAAAAAATTGGTCTGATTCTGTGGAGTAACGTTAGTTGTGTTGAAGTTTAGTTTTCAAGGTTTTAACAAGGTATTTGTGTGGGAATGGATGAGATATAGGAGAAGAGATGTATTTTGTGATTGAGAAAGATACATGGCTGTTGGAATTTGTGTAAGTTGATGTATCTGTGATGTGAAAAAGGTGTATGAATGGGCAGCTGGTAAAGTAAAATATAGAAAAATCAAAGGAATAATATAGGGAAAATGGTGTTGATACAATAGAATATACATATTACTGAGAGAGAGTTAAAAACTTTAGATGAAGATTTTAAGTACTGAAATAAAGAAATATGGTAATAGTATTGCTATGGGAGTTTGAGTTGAATCTAGATAGGGAGATTAGATGAGAGAAAAAACATAGACACCAAAGAAATATAATAAAATAGAAGAAAAAGAAACAAAAATAAAAACAAAACAAAGCAAGTTCCAGAAGATATCCCATGGAAACTCAGTTTAAATGCTCTAACAAAACAATGTATATGTGATTAGTATATAATCTCCTTTACAGAAAGCTTGGGTATTCAAACTACTGCCCTCTTTGATTGTAGTTTGATTAGATGAAGCCACACCAATATCACTTCTAACCATTGCACTGCAAAACTGAAGCTTACTCAGTCTCAGGACTTCATTCTTCTAGCTTGTAGGTATGTAGGCTGAGTCTGACACTGACCTATTTCTTGTGTTGGAACTCTCCTGTTGCCTTTCTGGGCATGATGGTGGAATCAACAGGCAAATTCGCTGGCAAGCAAGGAACCACCAAATTGGGAGTATGCTTTCACATATATTCCAATGGGCATCCTCACAGGTTTGCAATTGCTGGTATACACTGGTGCACAATTCTGTAGGAAATGAAACAGACTGGTGTGGAACTGCTCTGCTCTCCCCTTCATTTTCAAGGGTCATATGTGCCCACTCACTGGATTTCACAGTCTCTAACACTCTAACCAGAATGTGGGTAGGAATCCCTACCCCTCGGTGAGCATTGATGTGTATTCTGCAAAGGATGACAGTTGATGCAATTCATTCATAACTACTATGCCAAAGAAGTCGTGAGTCTGTGCAGTTGCCTTGTTGTCTTATTTGTAGTCAGCTTGCAGGAAAACACCTGTGTTTTCTGTAAATGGATATATGTTCTGGTGACTGGATGTTGTGTGGTGAGCAAGGCAGGAACAGAGTTGACTTGGTCTGTACTCAGGGCTGGCACGTGTATCTCAGTGGTACAGTGGATATGCAGGATTTGTGATAGGCAGTTTGGACATACTTCAGCTCATATGTAGTCACATAGAGCTGGTACCAGATGGTCTGGGTGTGCTTGCTGGTGAGTTGGAGAGCACTCCGGGTTCATGGGCAACTTAGGCGAATGCCAGGGGCCATGAGTGTGCCCACCAGTGAATTGGCCAGCTCTTTGGGAAGGTGAGCTCATGAGCTGTGCTCACTCAGCAAAGATGCCCTTCATCTGTGTATACTTTCTGCAGCCTAAGTCTGATGGAAGAGGAGTTACTCCTGATAGCAGTACACACTGGAGCAGAGAACACAGAAGTGTAGTTTTCCCATGTGTAAAGGAGGATTAAGAGGAGATAGCACTAAACATAAAATCTGTCCCAGGAATCTGTTCTCTGAAGCACTAGATCAGCCCCTCAGACTTTTTGCTTCATTAAAAATCTGGCTGCTCCCTGGATGAGTGTGGGAAGAGGCAAGAAGATCTATGGCTACAGCACTGCTTCTCCTTTTCAATTGCCTGTTGACTTTTTCCTGCCTTCTTCTGAATAAGGGTAGTCTGGCTAACAAATTAATCCTAACTAAATATTTAAACCCCTGGTAACTATAGCTTAAGTGGACAACATCCTTTCTGGTCATCTGCAGCACAGCTATCCATCTACAACACTCTCTCCACTGACTGTATTGCTCTAGCATAAAACTGTATCTGCTGATAAGTCACCTGACCTCTCCTTCTATAAATTGCAAAGAATCACTCCTGCTTCCCGGAGAGAAACCCAAACTCCAGAACACAAATAAATGGCCCACCATTGCCTATCCTTCAGCTTCTCACACTTCCTTCATTTAATCTGCTTTGATCTTCTTTAGTTCCACCCCATCTTTGAGTCATTCCTTACATGGATAAAATATTTCCTTTTTCTGGACACTCTGTGTGACTTATTCCCAGACAAATTCATATTATTCTTCTTCCTTCTCCTTTGTCTGTCTAGCCCTCCTGTTAATTAATGGTAGATAAGAAAAAACCCTAAACACCTTATGTTTATACTATTCACTCTCCTATAGATTTTCCTTATTATCCTATTGTGCTTTCAAATCAATTGTTTCTGCCTCAAGGACAAAATCATTTCTCATTTATTTAGAAAAATTTCTTCCAATCTTACAATATCTATTGTATATTTAAGAATTTATTTAGTCTTTCAGTTTCTCAAACCACGGAGACAGTATGATGTTTGCACAGGTGAGTCCTATTTATTTCCCATATGAGTATGGTCTCAAAGTGCATCCATTTAGCTGTAAAAGCCTCAAATTTATCCTTATGTATAACTGAGTATTAATCCATTGCATAAAAGTGCCACATCATTTTTATACCTTCAATGGTTGATGGGAATTTGAGTCATTTCCAAGATTTAGCCATTACAAATTGTGCTGCTATAAACATGGGTGTGCATATATTGCTGTGGTATGATTTTTTGTTTTACAAATGTTTATTAAATGTTTGCTAAATTCTTGGCACACATACTAAATGAGGTATCCTGGAGCATTATATTTAAATACTAAAATAGATTATATTCTGAAGAAAAAACGGAATCTTCTGAACTACAAATAAAATTATATTTACCATTTTAAGTATACTATCCTCAGAATCAGTTCTGGACTTCCAAATTGAGGACAGAAATCCAGATGAACATGAAACAGAGATGATATGATTGAAAAACACACAAAGAACTACATTTAACTGCGATTAAATCAATACACTGTTTCATTTCCTAGAATTTACCTGTTGCTTGTATATATTTTCTCTTGAATCAATCAGGACTACAGCTCATAATATGGAAGCAATTTGACACTTTATGTGACTAAGTTTCACAAAAACTGTTAATAACATGTAGGAAAAGACAATGCTCAATGGACCTCTTAAGTATTAACTTGACTACTAGAATTAAATCAGCGATTTCCATTTAGCTTATAATGCTTATGTACCTTGGGCCAGTTTGAAGTTCAACGATTAGTTAATAAATTTGTAGTTATTTATTAAAACCATATTTTCACAGTGCCATGACTGAGGGTCTTTTAAAAATACATAGTTATTTACTCAAGTGGGCTTCGATGTTTTAAATCCACTGGAAAAGTACCCAGAAGGGGGATGTTGTGTCTAATGGGATCTCTATTCCTAATTTTGGAGTAAACTCCACACTGATTTCCACAGTGATTGTACTAGTTTACACTCTCACCAACTAAGGAAAAGTGTTCCATTATTCTCAGAGCCCCTCTAGAATTTGTCATTGGTTGATTTCTTAATAATAGTTATATTTTTCTGATGTGAAATAAAATTTCCATGTTGTTTTAATTCCTATCTCTTGAATGACCAGTGTTGAAGAACATTTTTTAATATTTTTTTTCTATTTGTATTTTATCTCATAAGTGTGTATTCATCTCAAAAACCGATTTTTGGATTGAATGTTTGAATTTTGGTGGTCTGAGTTTTTTCAACTGTTTACAGGTTTTATTTATTTATTTATTCCTTAATTAATTCATTCATGTATTTTAAAGAGAAAAAGCAGAAAAATCAAGAAGTAAACAATTAAAAACAATAACAAAAGCAACATGATAGCAAGAATAACAACAAAAACAACGGCAATGTAGGATTTCAAAGCAAGATGATAGGAATTTAACAATGGTTGTTGTATTGCATATTGTCACCATCAAAACAATTGTTCAGGCTACAAGATATAGGCATGTCATATTGATCAAACAATATAATTTTCCTTTGAGCAGTTTCTTTCCCTCTTACTCTATGTATTGAAACTTTTAGATCTTATTTAATGTTTCAGTTTCTTACACTAGCAAGGACAATACAGTGTTCATACATACAAATCTGATTTATTTCATTTATGAGAATGGTTTCTAGTTGTACCCATTTACCTATAAAAGCCTTGAGTGTATTATTCTTCAGGGCTGAATAGTACTCCATTGTATAAAAATAACATATATTTTTATCCATTCCTAAGTTAATGGGCTTTTGGATTGTTTCCAAGATTTAGCTATTACCAGTTGTGCAGGTATATACATGGGTGCACATAAATTTCTGTTGTATGATGTTTTCAATTCTTCTGGGAAAATACCAAGAAGGGGAATAGCCAGATCGAATAGAACCTCTAATCCTAGTTTTTTGAGGACTCTCCATACTGATTTCCACAGTAGGTTGAACCAGTCTAGACTCCCACCAACAATGGAGAATGGTTCCTTTTTCCCCCAGCCCCACTAGGATTTCTTATTGGTTAATTTCTTGATGTTAACCATTCTTTGTGGAATGAGATGCTATCTCAGAGTTCTTTTAATTTAAATTTCTTGAATGTTCATTGATTTTGAACATTTTTTCATATAGACTTGCCATTTCTTCAGATGATTTCTTCAACAGACACTTGTGCATTCATCTCAAATGCCCATTTTTAGACTGGATCTTTAAATTTGAGGGGGGGGACTAATTTATTCAAATCTTTTTATGTTTTAGATAAAAGTACTTTGAGGCACAGTTGGAAAAAATCTTTTCCCAATCTTTGGGATTTCTTTTCATTCTGTTGGTGATTTTGTTTGATGAGCAAAAGCTTTTCAATAAAGTGAGATCCTAGCTGTTGATTCTTTGAAGTACTTCCTGTGCAGCTTGGATTTTATTCAAGAACTCTTGGTCTACACCTATGTCCTTGAGATTTCTACCTACTTTGTCTTCCAATAGGTGTTGTGTTTCTGCCTTAAAATTTAAATGTTTGCTCAATTTTGACTTCAATTTATCTCATGGCAATAGAAATAGGTCAAATATTCATTTTCAGCTTGTAGAGAGCCAGTTTTTATAGCACCACTTATTAAAGAGGCTTTCTTTCAATGAATATCCTTTATCCATTTGTCAATGATAGGTTGTCTGAGTGTGTTTGCAAATATGTATGCATCTTCTAATGTGTTCTATTGTTCCTTAGGTATGCTTTTTTTGCCAATACCATGATGATTTTAGTACAGCATATTTGTAGTGTAATTTCAAGTCAGGGATTGTGATGCAAGTTCAACACTCATCCTATATTAAAACTCTACAGAAAATTGGAACAGATGGTCTTTATCTCAATCTGATAAAAACCACCTATGACAAACCAACAGCCAACATAATATTAAATGTACAAAAACTGAAAGATTTCACTCTAAATTGAGGACCAAGACAAGTATGTCCACTATCCCCACTCCTATTCAATAAATTACTTTACTTCATAACAACAAAGAAATAGAAATGGCATGCCTTACAAGTATGTGATTACATGTAGGCATATAGTGTGAAACCACAGAAGAAAAATATCCAGGTTCATCTGCACTACATGACCTAAGAGGCATGACCAGAGTCACATTTGTACTGCCCATTCAGAAAAAGCACACCCACACTATTTGCAACCTTAAATTCCTCAAGGCAGAAAATTTCTTTCCTTCTCTTTTAAGCCTTTGTTCTATGCTTGCTTCCTGTTGATTCCTTTATCAGTACACTCCCATAGCAGTGAATAAAAAACTATGTTTACTAACACAAATTCTGCTTGAGGAGGTCTCTCTCCTCTCCATGCATTTAACATAAATATTTTGACAAGCATCAGTTTTTGAAGAGTTCTATTACCTGACTATAATTTATTGTCAGTAGTAAATTGCTGGCTAACTTATACTTGGATGTCTTGTGATAATCACATTAGAACTATAGGAACAGTCTTTCATAAAACAGGTTTATTTTGTCTATATCAAATTTATATCTTCTTTTTCAAATCTGAATTAATATTTTCCCCACAGAAATTTTCCTTTTTCTTTTTAACTGATATACATAATGATATTTTACACTGCTGTACCTTAAATAGCTAATGTCAATTCCATGATCAGTCAACGTATTAGATAATAGCATAACTAATCTCATCGTAAGTCCCCATTAAATTATCCACCAATAAGATTCTACAAGGATGTGAAAAATTTGTGGGAACCGCAATCCTCTTTGTTATGAGAGTAAGGGTGCTGCAGATGGATGGCCAATGATATAAGAAAGAATCAAGGAAAAATAAAGAGCAATAGTGTTCTAACACTATCTGTACATCTGAACTTCCATTAACATTCTTTGGGTTTTATCTCATATTTGATTTAGAAAACACTGATATTTTCCTATCCTTCATGTCCATACTGAGACTTCTTTGGCTACAGGACCATTCTTCAATTTAAAGAAAAAAGTTTTCTCAATTTTCTTCACAAATAATCTCATTTTTGAAGCTGTTTCTCAGTCTCCCTAAAGACAATATTTGTCTTAAATCCACCACCTGCATGGCCAGTTCAATCAACCTTAATACAGACTGTTCCAAAAGAACAGCAGTTTAAGGTAACACCATATTGTACTGTTATAAACACACTTCCTGCTAGGCTGACTATGTTGCAAAGCTCTGTTTCACTTCTCAGCTGCAAATGTGAAATCATTTTAATTTTATTTCCACCCTTTTTTGGCCTGCCACATGTCCTTAATAAAACAATATTTGCCAATTGAATCTGATTTCTATCAAAAATTTCCATATTATCAAAGTACCTAAAAGAAAAAAGGAAATAGTAAGGCTTTACTGAAGTAGGGAAAACATCTGAATAACTGAATAGCCCCATTTTCTTCTGAGTGCAGTGTTAGAGCATTGCTTTAGGCAGGATTCATATAGCATAAGGTGAAGTGAGGAGGAACATGTCAACTAGTGTTGCTAAATAAACAAGAGTCTGGAGGCACCAAATGTACTACATTTACCAAATTAATGCCTCATTATTTTGTTATTGTATTAACTGAACCATTCCAAAATTTCTATTTTTGCTTGTACAATTTGACAAAAAAATGGACATGAATTATTATATAGTCATTGTATCTCAACCTTTTACAGATTTTTTTCTTTTCCTTTCCTTAGTTTCTTCCTTGGCCCTTTGTGACCTTTCTCATTTGAACATTTTGTTTCTGTTTCAAAAAATATATTATATATTTTTGTCCTTATTTCTCACATAAAGGAAAAAATATGATTTTAGCACATATGGCCAATTACTTTCACTTATGAATATGCTCTCTAGGTATATCCAGTTGCTTATAAATGTCTCATATTGATCCTTCTTTATGCCAAGTAGTACTCCATTGTATAAAAAACACCTTTTTTTATTCACTTATTTCTTGATGCACATTTGGGCTTTTTCCAATACTTAGTTATTAGAAACTGTGCTACTGTGAACATGGGTATGCTTACATCACTGTTGTATGAAGTTTTTAATACTATTTGAAAGATAACAACAAGAGAAATAGCTAGGTCAAATGAAAGCTTTAGTCCTAGCTTTTTGAGGAATTTCTACACTGATTTCCACAGTGGTTGCATTAGTCTACACTCTCAGTAACAATAAAGGATTCCTTTTTACTCACAGTGCCACAAATTTGTTATTGGTTGATTTAATAATACTATTTTTTCTGTTATGAGATGGGGTCTCAGCATTGTTTTAATTTATGCCTCTCAAATGACTAGAGAAGTAGAATATTGTTTGATATAGTTATTTTCATTTTTACTTCTTCACCTGTGAAACGTGTTAATTCTCTCAGATGCCTGTTTTTGCATCAGGTCTTTAAACTTTTTGTGGGTCCTGGGCCCTGGCTGTGCGCACTCTGGCAGCAGGTGGAATCCCAATGCGCACTGGGCAAACTTGGAGCTCTGTGCCCAGGCAGTAAGACCATGTCCTGCATCTGAAACCACCCCAAGGCATGCAAGAAGGATCGTGGGGGGGGGGGGCTTAACCGGACTGTGCTCAGTGAACCCCAAGCAGCCAGCTGGCCAGGAACCCACCCTGGGCCCTGAGTATGTGTACCCAGGCAGCAGTGATGGCAGAATCCCAGCATACACCAGACAAACTTGGAACACTGCACCCAGAGTAACTTTGGACTACAGCGGACTATCTGTACTACCTTGAAGGGAGATTAAATGACTGTCTCATCGTAACAAGATCTAAACTGGCTCCAGTCAGTGTGGTGAGTATGCCCCTAAAATAGAGGAGTACAGTAGCTAAATAGGGCCAGTAGTAAAGCTCCCTCCAACCATTGTAAGACATTGGTAAGTCTGACAATAGTGAGGGTGACCCCTTCCTCCACACAGAAAACATCAGGCACAGTGAGGAGTGTATCGAGAAGGACTCCCCCAACTTGAAGAAGATCAAGAGGGCTTATGAGACACACAGGCACACAATAGGGACACAGTAGGACCTCAGCTGACACAAACACTATAGACAGGGAGATTTGATGAACCTGGAATAACCTGAAGATAAAGTACTGGCAGGAACTAAAAGCTGACTTACATCAATACTTTTAGGCTTGTCAGCCCAGTAAGAATACAGGACTCACCCAACAGGCCCTATGGCAGGGAGTCAGGTGACTAGCCTACCTATTCAGTGTGGGACATAGCAATTGGACAACAATCAACCTTATAGTAGGGCACCAAGATACACACTACCAACAGTTCACACTAACAGGTCTGAAGAAGCAAACACTAACTCAAAAGAGGAAAATGGCAAAAGGAAAAGGCAGAATGTAATCTCAAGCATCCAGTCCATCAGGTGCAAGTACAGGAGACATTGAAATGGAGGACTTCAATGTAATATGCCAGGAATCTCTGAAAATATAGAAAATGAAATAAAAAGAACAACTCCAAGAGGCCATAGAGGAAATCAAATTAGAAGTACTCTCCCATGTAAAGATAGAAGTAACAACCTTAGTAAAGGAGTTGCTGAGCACAGCTAAAGAAGTAATAGAGAAAAAAAGCACAGGAACATGGGACACTGATTGAAACCTTGAATGAACAATAGAGAAAACAAGCAGAATTCATGAAACAAACTGAAAGAGACACCCAAGAAACGAAAAACTTGATCCAAAGCACGTAAAACCGTTTAAATGAAGCTGAAGATAGGATTTCGGACATTGAGGACAGGATTGCAATTAGGGATCATGATAGGATAGAACTTTTAAAAATAACAAAGCAGCATCAAATGACAATCCAGAAGCTTCAAGATGATGCCAAGAGCAATAATATAAGATTAATAGGCATTAGTGAAGATGCTGGAGTTGATACAAATGACATATGTAAAATATTCACAGAAATAATAGGGGAAAACTTCCCAAATATGGGGAAAAATCTGATATGCAGATAAGTGGGGCATACAGAATGCCAAACAGTCACATCCATCATAAATCTACACCCAGACACATAATAATTAAGATCTCAGACATACAACATGAAAACAGAATACTACAAGCTGTTAGAGAAAAAACACAAGTCACCTATCTAGGAAAGCCCATTAGAATCACAGCAGACTTTTCAGCACAAACCCTCAAGTAAAGACATAATTGGAATCAGGTAAATCAAGTCCTGAAAACAAACAACTTTCAACCCAGACTGATGTACCCAGCAAAACATTCATTCAAATTTAATGGAGAAACAAAATACTTCCATGACAAAGAACAACTGAAGAAGTTTACATCCACCAAACCAACCCTAGAAAGAGTATTGAAAGACATACTAGACAGAGATAAAAATGATCACAATCCCCAGAACAACAGAAAGAAACCACCAGGTAGGACAAGCAATTAAATAAGGGGGGAAAGCAGAAAGCAAACAATTGAAACATAACATGGCAAAGTTGAACCAGTACATATCAGTGATATCCATAAATGCAAATGGCCTCAATTCACATATCAAAAGAAACAGGTTGACAGAATGGATCATGAAACAGGATTCCACAATATGCTGTATACCAGAAACACATCTGACTCAAAAAGAAACTCATAGATTAAAAGTCAAATGATAGAAAACAGTGTACCATGCAACAGGAACTGAAAAAAAGCAGGGAAAATTATTCTATTTGCAGACAATGTGAACTTCAAATCTAAAATGAAGAAAAGAGATAAAGAAGACCACAACATACTTATAAGTGAAAAAATTCAAGTGGAAGAACTAACAAATATAAATATATATGCATGAAATACAGGACCACCCAACTATATAACACACATACTAAAGAACATGAAAAACTAAATACACAAGAACACAATTATTATAGGGGAGATTAGCAGCCCACTGTCATAAAGAGATAGATCAACTAGACAAAAAATCAGCAAAGAAATAATAGAGCTGAATCATACCTGTGAGCAACAGGACTTAGTAGATGTTTACAGAGTATTCCACAAAACCACAACAGAATACACATTCTTCTCAGCTGCCCACGGGACATTCTCCAAAATAGACCATTTATTATCCCATAAAACATTCTTAAGTAAATGCAAAGGTATTGAAATTATCCCATGCATACTATCTGACCATAGCACACTGAAACTGGAAATTAATGGAAAAA
>PVJX010026561.1:0-25720 GCA_004027295.1 Dolichotis patagonum | reverse complement strand
CATTGTAGATCACCTTGTATTGCGGTTTTATGTGACTTTTCTGCCTCATGCTTTTGTAGGAATTGTTTTATCTTGCTTTGTTTTGTTTTTCCTGCTAATACAGAAATGATAGATATACATGTAGAGACTCACGCATGTGTAGAGCTTATAAACAGTTTACGAGAACCAACTATATAACACATGTTGAAATAAACAACTACTTTGAAGAAAAAGAGATACTACAATACCCAGTGTTGATTCCATAATGTCATGATGTGAAATCCAGCAAAACTATCACTTTTTGTTCAAAGTGATCTTAGCTTGCTTTGCCTTGTTTAAGTTCAACACACATCAAGGTATGGACAGCTGTTTTGAGGAGAATGAGAGACACTATGACAGCCATTCATGGCTTCCCAAATGTCTGATCTTGAAGACCTGTAATGCCCTCCTCGTCCTGCTCAGATCAATTCCATACTAGGTTGTTTCATGTGAATTCCCTATATGTGACAATATGAACAACTATTTGGAAGAAAATAAGAGTCAGTATGATAGAGAGTGAATATCTCCAATTGTCTAGCTTTGAAATTTATGTCTTACATTGCTTTCTTGTGATCCGCTTTGCTCTGTTTTGTTGTGTTTAATTTTACCCTATTGATATAATTGCATGTATATTTGAGTGGGCAAGATGGATGACCATATTGTTGTTTTTGTCAGATCGTGGAGCAGAACTGTTAACAGTCTCACTGTTTGAATGTCTACTTTACATGTTTTAACTTTGTAATTTGAACAACTATTTCCAAGAAGTCAGTATGTAATTAGTCAAGTAATAATTTCGTAGGTTTTATTGTTGTTGTACTTTTCCTTTTTTCCTTGGAACTGTATTGTCACTACCCTTTATTCTGTTTTATTTTGTTTTGTTTTTCCCTCTTTAAATAAATTTTTTTTTAAAAAAAGTCACATTTAATTTTAACTAAATACAAAATAGAAATAGGAACCAACAGCACATCAGTGTACTGCAATTGATAATTGATACAAACAAGTCAGTGACACCATTTTTGCTGGCAAGAACTGGATTGTGACACTTCTACATTTTGATCACTTCGGTGAGGGAAACAGCTATATTATTTTGAAAACTAGTTAATGATGGGAAGATCTCAAAATATGTAGCCTATCTTTGTCATATAAGCTCTTTTTCCTACTAACCAATAGCTGATGAGAGGAAACTTCACTTTTCATAGTTACTTCAGTGAATAACTGCAAAAGGAACGATAGAATTAAGATGACATAATTTTGTAACAAATGATGAAATGATGAGTTTGATAAGCATCAACTGTCATTAACTCAAAAAAGTAAAGAAAATTCATATTGTAATGGATTATTGATGGATATACATAATACTACTATAAAGAATTTTTACTAACAACAAAGCAAAGCTGAATCTAATGAAATCTGTAATTCTAAAAACATCTCCCATCCCTTCAAAATAAAGAAGTACTCCTGTATTATTTCATGAGAATGCAAATAACAAAATCTAGCCCTGGGAAACCTTCTATTAATTCAACAAGTAAATATTAAGAAAAAAGTAAGATAAGGAGGTAATAATCTTTGGATTTAAAAATGATATGAATCAATACATGGTAATTTATGAACCTTAATTGGAATTTATTTCAAATGAACTGAAAAACAAAAATAAATTCATGAGGCACTCAGAGACTTTTCAAATTGTGTGAATATTTTATGGCCATTTGGGAATAAATTCAGATATTTGTTTAAGAATACCACAGGTACTTTGTTTTTTTATTAGTAGTAAACTATATTTTAGAAGTTTTAGGTAACAACAAAATTGAGCAGAAATTATATGGTTCCCATCTTCCTCTAACAACATTTTCAGCACTCCTGACTACCTATTGCTGCAACAAAGTGATTCATTCATCACAATTAATTAACCTACACTGACTCTTCATTATTGCCCAAAGTCCATAATTTATATTAGGAATCACTTTTGGTATTGCACATTCTGTGGATTTAGACAAATGTATAAAGACATGTACTATTAAAGTACTACACAGAATAGTTTTGTTGCTCTTCCTGTGTTCTCTACCTATTCATCTTTCTCTGCCACCTAACCTCTGGCAATTATTTACTATCTCCATGGTGTGTCTTTTTCAAAAAGTGATAGAGTTGGAATAAAAAATGTGTTGGCTTCATATTGGCTTCTCTTACTTAGTTAAGTTTCCTTCATGTCTTTTCATCCTTTGATAGCTCACATCTTTTTAGTTCTATAGTTAATTTAACCAAATCACCTACTGAAGGACATATTAATTGTTTCAAAGTACAACAGAAATAAAGCTTCTATAAATATTTCTCTACAGTTATTTGTGGATATGTAAAATTGGAACTTAGGAAAGTATAACTGTAAAATAGATTGGTGTCATTATAAACAAGTCAAATACGCTGCTTTGGGACAATAGGAAATACGATTTGTAGGTATCTCAGAATTGGCCAGATCACAGAATAAGTGCTGCCTATGGAATTATATCCCCAATTTCTGAAGTTCAGCTATCCAGACATGAAAAGCCACTGCAGCCATGGTTTAATGGGGTCTAGCTACTGCTCACGTATGTGATAGATTTTGGGATTATACATGTGGCACTGGTTTTTCATGTATGCAGACTGTAGAAATTATGGGGCTATGGAGACTTCCACCCAGATTAAAAAAAAAAGAAGAATTTACAGGTCAGATAAAAATGTGTGACAAGATCACAGGAACCCATGAAAGGACAATTTGAAAAGCTATGAGAGTGAATCTGAAGGTCAATGGAGACCCCAGGAAGTTGGAGTTGCCAGGAATGTGGGATATCTGCCAAGATAAGCCCTAGACAGTGAGCAGAGCCACTCCAACAGAAAGGCCATTTGGAGGACAACAAAGGCCATCGGGACCCTTTGAAGCTCATATCTCACCATTACTTGCTCTGGATACTAGGAGCTACAGAATTTTATGTTTGCATTGCTGGTTTTGGGTCTTGTTTGGATTTGCTTCTTTTATATTTTCCTATTCTTCTCTTTTAGAATAAAGTGTTTCAGGCCAAGGACATAGCTCAGCAGTGCTGCAACTACCTAGCAAGCACAAGGCCCTGAATTTGACTCCTAGTACAAAAAAAGAAGAAAGAAAGAAAGAAAGAAAGAAAGAAAGAAAGAAAGAAAGAAGCACAATAGAGTATTTCCCCTGTGCCATTGTATGTTGAAAGTATTTAACTTTCTTTTGATTTTTGCAGGAGTTCATAGCAAAGAGTTTGCTGTACTCTCAGAGGTGAATTTGAACTTTTTTTTTTTTGGTCATTTTGAGACAGGGTCTCACTATGCAATTCAGGCTGGCCTTGAGCTCACTTTGTAGCCCAAGCTGGTCTTTAACTCACAATTATCCACCTGCCTCAGCCTCCCAAGTCTGGGATTACAGGCATGTGCCACCACACCAGGCTTTGAACTTGGATTTTTAAACAATGTTGAAATTGTCAAGACTCTGTGTCTCTCAGAGATGGACTAAATGCATTTTGTGTGATAATATAAACATGAGATTTTTTTGGGAGCCAGGGATAAAATTTTATGGTTTAGATCTAAAATCTCCCCTTTCAAAAGTTGTTTGTATTCAGAAATGGGGTTTGGGGAAGGTGACTGGATCATGGGCCTGCTATACTCATTTGTGATCAACCCATCGATGAGTTCGTAATTGAACGTGCTGTTAGGAGGAAGAGCCTAGTTGGAGTAGCCAGATTACCAAGGGCGTGGATTTGGTCAATGTCTCTCTCTCTCTCTCTCTCTCTCTCTCTCTCTCTCCTTTTTACTTTATGCCAAGAATCAATCCACAAAATCAGAGTTGGGTTCTAGCAACATTCGAGTACATTAAAAAATGAAGCCCTAACCACTAGAATAAAATTTATTCCCTCACATACCTCTGTAAATCAACTTCTCTTTTACCCACAGATATGTGTGTCATGCTTTGCAAAATACTGCCCTAGCTTGACTGATAGTTCCAATTATGGACAGAGGTGTATAGTAACTCATTTTATGCCTCCTCTTCTCTACTCTGTCATAACATGAGGGGTAGAATTAAAACCTCTTGTGGCTCCACAAGCACTATTGGAGTGCTAACTCCAATAGTCTCAAGGAATTCAGTTGTCCTTGTCCTCAAGGAATTAGCTGTCCATCAAATGAGACAGGTATCAATACTTGTTTACATCGACAGACATTTTACATCTCTAGCTGAAAGAGCTGCTATTTTGGATTCACTTTGCTCTTAATTTATCCGTGAGAGAAACTCTGCATAAACTGATCAGAGACGCTGGTGTTTGACTTTTGAATACTGTCATGTAAAAGTTAGTGTATATATTAATTTGGTAATCCATTTCAACCATGCTTTCGAACTTTAGGTCCTCTTTTACCTCCTAGATTGAGTTTTCACTCATTTGACCAGTGCTTTAGAAACCTTGAGGGGAAAAACATAGGAAACAGGAGTGAAATTTTGTGTTCTCATTAAACCTCACTGAACTTGAAAAATGACAACTTTGTGTTTCTTTGATCACGCAATGCAACAGGGCCAGCAGCTGAATGATTAGAAGAAAATGAATGCACCAATAAATTGGCTGGGTACCACATCATCATTAAAACTTAAACATTTAGTTCTGATGACCCAATAAAATCCATTAAATACATATAAGGAAGCGTCTGAAAATCAAATTTCCATTGAACTTAGGAATTTTATAAACAGAAACCAGATAAACTTTTATAAATGCATTGGACTTTTAAATGAGTAATAAAATAATGAACATCAATTTCCAACCTTTTTAGGGTTTTTATATTTTAAAAATGCAACAAGTGTTGCAATATCACCTTTTACTCTTGTACAAAAATTATTCTCTGTAGACAGTGCAACATAAAACAAAAATGCTTTTATTACCAGTAGCAATGATGTGACAGGCCTGATAAATGGGAGTTTAAGATTCCTTTGGGTTTTGGCATCCCTTCACACTTATTTTCAAGTTACTAATAGATTCTGCCCATTTGACTAGCCATCATTTAAGAATGTCATTTAGTCTGAAATGACAAAAAGGTAAAATGTTCTTAAATGTCCAATTTTTCTCTTTTTCCTGACTGAGTTGCTAATGACTAAGAGTAACATCTTTTATTCATATTGTCTGAGTGATGAAATGGTCATTGCCAAGTGATGAATATCCAACAGAGATGTTTTCATTTAACACTCCTGCAAAAAAAAAAAAAAAAAAAAAAAAAAACTTTACCAGGAAACTGGTGGCCCTGTTTATTTTAAGAGACCTGGATTGACAGGTACAATCTTCCAACTGAATGCAACTTAAATACTCCTCCTGTGAAACCTCGGTGAGCTAGAAGAGGCCTGTTACAAACGGGTGTGTTGATAGACTAATTAGTGCACTGAAGATCAAAGCATCCTTTTACTGACATTTCTTCAATTGGGGAAGTTTCAAAAATGGTGACAACTGGGAGTCTAGATATAAATAATTAATGATAAAACAATCCATGGCTTTCCAAGCAACAGTTTCTTTGGAAGTTGTGTAATCATATATGAAACATAATAGTCACATTAGGGATTCTCTGGGTTGGTTACCATGAATTTTGAAATATTAATAACCCACTCTGATCCCTCAGTGTATCTGCTAGGTTTATTTACATCTTATGATTTGGATTTGCCAAAGTATGACTTTTTTTAAAATTTATAAACAGTCCCAAAGAGACATTAAGCATATCAGAGCTTATATAGACCAACACTTGTTACTGGGACTTCTTTCTTTCTTTTTCTCTTTCTTTCTTTTTGGTCACTCTTTTACTTTTTTTCTTTCTTCCTAGTTTCAAGTGTATGTCAAGCTCTATGCCCATGGGCAGAACAATTGTGAAAAAATAGATCTCCTTTTCTTTAAAATCTGTACCAAAGATGATTTCAATAATGAAAAATAAATGAGGCAGATTCACATGAGAGAGTGGATGAAAGGGATAGAAGGGCAGCATGCAGCTTAGATAGAATGAGCGGCAAAGACAACCATGTCCAAGAGCAGTGATAGCCGAAAATCATTCACTGGCCCACCAGCATCTGAATGGCCTGAGATTCCACTAGAAATGCAAACTCTCAAGCCCTTACTAGACATGAGTAGCACTGTCTGATTTTTACAAGGACCCCTTGCCAATCAACTGATTCTAATGCACTCTTGAAATATAGATAGGGCTCAGCAGTTGCCCAGACCATGAGCTCCAGGTGAGTCTGATAGTTCCCGCTACTGATCAGAGTTCTGCCACTGCATTCCCCTTCTGTTTCCCAGTTCCTTTTCCTTTTCATAGGAGAGGCAAAATTCATAGGCTAATTCCTTTTCTGAGAGTCTGTCTTAATCCTATTTCCAACAAGTTTATATCCACACTACCACATCAGAACTACTCATGCTAGTCACCAGTGACCTCACAAAGCAAAATCTAAAAGATTTAGGCTTCATCTTACTTGAGTATTCATAGCATAACACCAAACGTAACTTTTTGTTTGGGACAACTCCTTCCGTTCACCATCTCCCTCCTTAATATCAGATCCATTTCTTTCCCTTTAGCTGCTCTAACTGAAAACAGAGCCTCACCTGGGACCTCTTATTTGCCCTGTCACTTCCTTGATGAACTCAATTAATTTCACAGGAAAAAAACGATCCATATGCCTTCAACTCCAAACTTAGGTCTCTATTTTTGGCTTTTCCCAAAACTAGAGATAACACTTTGCATGTGGCTGTTTACTCCTAGATTTCTTTATCCATATCCCCTCTCTAAGAATTGGCAGCAATGATTGTTGATTTTGCTTACTATTTTATGTCCAGTTCCTGGAACAGTGTCTGGTATATAATAAATTTTATAATATATATTTATGGAAATAGTTTAATGTTTTAGGTCTCGGATCAAATATCTACCTTGACAGTGTGGATTAATTCATTCGAGACACCTTCCTATAGGACTTCACATTGAGCAATATCCCCAACCCTTTTTATATTTTTATTAAGTGATGGTCTGATTAAATCTTATGAGGTAAAACTCTGAGGGGTACATCTCAAATATTTTCACTACAAATGTAGAAAGAAATAAGAGATGCTTCTCTATGTTCTCTTGATATTATTCTATTTCATTTTTATATCAAATATCAGAGGATGATATCATTATGCTATTTATGAGGCTATCAGAGATAAAGTTAACAACTTGTCCAAAGTCTCTTAGAAAGCAAATCTCAAACCCAAGGTCAAACTCTAAGTCAACTATTTTTCCCTCATACTGCTTTATAGCGAAACCACCCAAAAGGAAGGGATCTCTGTCACATGATACCCTAATTTTATATTTTTTAAAGAAGATATTTGGACTTAGATGTCAATAATCAAGACTGTCTTTATACCATGTCTTCTCTATAATTTTACTACAATTTTAAAAAAGGAATTCATTATTTTAACTCAAATGAATGACTAAAAATTTTACACTTCTGTTAAAAAAGATATTTGGGAAAAATAGGTCTTTTGCTCTTTCTAATGATTTCCCATCTTGGGTATAATGCCCAGTGGAGATAATATTGAATTTGAAGTCTGGGTCTGCCACTAATTAGACTTTCTGATGACTCACGTCACCTCTCTGGATGGCAGCTTTCTCTTCTAAAAGGTGAAGATAATTCTATTCAACGAATGGCAGAGTAACCATAATCACAGTCAGTATGCTGACCTGTCTATCGTCACTTTAGCTTTATTGGGATGTCCTTCTGTGGTGTCCTCTACACTGCACAAGAGAAATCCGAATTACAAGTTTCAGAATTCCATTCTTGGATTGGGTCCAGGTTGCAATCTGCCAGTACACACAGGAGTACTTGACAGGGAAACAGAAAGAGAAGCTATTCATTCCATCTAGGGGCACCACAGTAGTGAGTTTGACAGCAGCCTCAGTCCTGGGCAGCCCCTGCATTAGACTGGGGGGCAGCTGAGGCAGTAGGAGGCAGATTTTGGAGACTCCTTTTGTATGATGAAGCCAGCTCTGCAGGGCAGCAGGGCTTCCTGAAGCTCTTGAGAATCACAGCAGCTGAAAGTGGATGACCAGAACTGAGCAGTTCAGGCATGCAGACTATGATGATTCAAAATGACTTCACAGCCTCACACTTCCAAGAACCGCATAAGCCTCCATCTCCCTAACTTAAATTTCTTTATACTTATAATATTCAGAGTAGCTCTGTTTATACAATGAAACCCAAATTACAAATGACTTAACTACATACTGAGTGCTATCCAGAGGCTGGGCACAGTGTATCCCCTCAGTGAACCCAGGAACAGCCCTAAGACATGGATGCTATTAGGTAATTAAACTCAGGAGATAGCCAAGGCATATAGAGTAACTTTCCCTGACTCAAAGAGTTTATAAACATCAAATGAGGATTAAATAAGAGCATTATATGCTGAAAGACACTTGTATGATGAAAGACACACAGTCATATATTCTTACCTGCACAATTTCCCACAAGAGTGAGAACAAACCTTCTTCTTTCAAGGACAATGTTTCTCTGTTCTAGATTTTCTCAATCTGGCACTTTTAATGTTCTGAGCTGTAGAATTATTTCTGGGGCCTGAGGTGTGACTCAGGTGCAGTGGCTGCTCTGTGCATTGTAGGATGCTTTGACGCTCTGTATTTACAAAATGCTAGCAGAGCCCCTGGTTAAGTATAATAGCAAAAATGTCTCCAGGCTTTGCCAAATGTCCTCTGAGGGGCAAAATGCTTCTGCCATCCAAGCCACCATGTTGGAGTCCTCCTGTTCAGGAGCTGGAGCTGTGATGGCCAGAGTGAGTCTCCCTTGTGACACCCTGAGTAGAGTGTGTTTCCTAACAGTAGCCAAGCCCTGCAGAAGAGTGAATGCATCTCCAAAACCTAAAGAGAAGATGAAGAATATTGTGTTTAATATGCTACCAATGGTATAAAAAGAAACACTAAAACCTACCTAGCAGCAAAAGATATGAAACTTTTTGGACCAAGTTATTCACATTTGTTACTCCAAGAAAGAGAAGAGATGCTGAACCTTTCACAAATATGTTTCTGCTGTGGTTGAACTTACCAGACTGAGAAAAATTTACTATTCCAAATATTTTATTAACCATAAACATACAGAAATATTAGTATATCCAAATATGCAGACAGAAGGTAGACAGAGTGAAAGAGACCAAGATTGAGCGCATAAACTCCCTGCCCAAAGCCACCAATCACTTCTGCAAAGACTAGGAAATCTGAAATGCAAGCTCATGGTTACATGTTCTAGAAATGGCACCCACGGACATGGGCCTTAAAATAAACTACCAAGCAAGAAATTCATCCTGAGTGCATCGTTGCCTTGCACCCAAGCACAACCCAGTCAACCTCTTTTTTATTTTTTGTACTCCATCCTCTCACTTACTGGGACCTAAATAATAGGCAGTAGAACTTTTATTCCACACCTAAAGAGCTGAGACTTCCCTTCCCCTACACACTCCACAAGCTCCCTTCCTGAAAGAGAAAGAAAAATCTTTCCGCGATGGAAGCAAAAGATAATGACTATTGTTTATGCTACCTCTTTCACTTAGCAACATCAATGACTACAGTTCGGTCTTTTGAATTAAGGATTATATCAGTTCTGAAGGACTGTAAACACCCAGTACAATGTTTCTAAAGCTAACTGAAAAAAATTACCTGACAGCCATACCAGGCATACTGGATCTGAATATGCAAGTTGGGCCAGTGATAGTATAGAAATCTGATTTTAAACAAATAATCAGGGAGATGTTTTTGCCCAGCAAATATAATATATCCAATATGCATTCAATGAATATATTTAGTCATGTTGAATTGATTCACACAAAAAGCAAGTGAACCTTTCCTTGCATGCTAAAGTATAAAAAGATGTCGAGTGGGAAATGTATGAGTTTTTCAAGCTTGGCATTTCTTTTCCATAAACCTCTGTGATTTGGGTAAAAGTAGAGAAGCTTTCAAATGAAAGAGTAGTGTAAAAGGCCTTTAGAAATGGTTATAACTTTCATCATGGCAAATGGTTCCACATTTGGAAAAAAGTTAACACTAAATACCTGACAGTTAAATCCATTGTACCCCTCAGTTTATCGTACATGATTCAGAATTTAAGGCTAACATCCAGTCAAACTATTACTCAACTCTATTCCTCTGAGAAATGTTGGAGAGCAAATGATTATTAAAAACATCACCGGAAGGTCATTTCATCACCTTCCTAATTTCATTTGTGAGGCTCTAAATTTCCTTCTACCTGGATGTCTGCCTGGAGCAATCAAAGCATCTTGGCGCCAGGCAGGTGAAGGGGACTGATATGTGAACATACTTCTAACAGAACCTGAGCTTTCAAGTTGAAAGCCACTGCAAGTTTAAGCCATGTTCAAACCCAAAAGGGGTGTGCTTCGAATGATGACTTGTGGGGGAGATAGGAAGGTAACTCTAAACAAACTCTTCAGGGAGACAACTAACAGAGGTGCACAGTGATTGGAGCACACAACCAGAGGAAAGTAAGTTTAAATAAACATCACTTAGTCTTCATAAGAAAGTTGTTTAATTCATACCTTAAGTATGAAATTTTTGGGAACAGTACACTAAAGGCTTCATTTTAAATTATAAATTTTTATCTAAGGAGAAAATTGTCTTAAAGGCCCCATTTTATTACTCAGCACTGCTTTCACTTTATGGAATATTTTGTATTATATTTTAATTAAAGTTATAATTACAGAACTAAATATAATTAGCTTCTTTCTTCAAAAGAAATTAGAAGTGAACTTACTTTATTAAATTTTCAATTTGTTTCCTGCAGTGTTACATAGTTTATTCTAATTAATTGAAGGCGAGGTCATAAATATTTTATCAACTTGGGGATGTAATTTAAAATTCAAGAATTTTTCCCTCACTTTTAAATTTTGTGCCCCTTAATTTTTGGCTTGGGTTCAAATGGGTTCCAATGCAGTAGAAGCCCCTTATTATGTTTTTTTGGGGGGGTTGGGTTTTCTTTTCTTTTTTTTTTTATCTGATGCTTACCGTCCAGATTAGCTCAAGCATTTATTTCTCCATTATCTTTGCTTTTTTGTCAGCATTTTGAAGTCTTGCTAAAAGAAGAAAGTTGTTAGACTTTATCTTTCCTGAGTAGATACAATAGTGTGCCCCAAGATATGTCACCTTCCACCCTCCCAGTCCTGATAAATAGAAGTTGCACAGGATAGGAACCCCATTTGTTTTGCTGGCTGCCCTTCCATGGTACTAAAAATAGCAGCCACCAAAAGCTCAGGTGTTCTAGAAATATTTGTTGAGTCAATAAATGGGCCCAGATTTCCAAAAATTTGTGTCTGTGAAGACTAGCTCTGAATGATGTTTACAGCAAATTTTCTTTCAAAAAGCACATGTTCTTGATATAAAGAGGTCCCAGAGGAAGATCAAAACCATAATATCATACATATTTATTTGAAGCGGAATACATTTTCCCTCCTCTCACTTCATGAGACTGATGTTCTTTAAAATATACATGGAAATGCTTCTGTACATCTTAATGACTCTGGAAAATTTTAACATTAAGCGCTTAATAGTACAATCAGTTGTACATCTCAGTTCATTGCACAGTATTATCACTGGCTCTGGGGCCAGGTCATAATCTGAGCCACTGGCTGATCAATCAATTCCCCTTTAACTCCACCCCGTTCTTCTTCCTCCATAGACAACCATATTACTGTGTTTTAAGTGTACTTTTTTGTGCATACATATTCTTGTGATTGGCTAGGAAAGGAGTTTAGAGGGATAGAAAAGAAAGTATCATTTCTGAATATTCCTTCCTATATATAGTTTTAATTCTCTAAAACCATTAATCCTCTACATATTAATCATATTGATGAGTAAATAAACAATAGGAGGAAAAATAATAAAACCCAAAACAAACCGAATTACATGAATTCAGTTGTATTTCAAATAAATTCAATACTCACTTTAAGTCAAATGGAAGAAAAAAAGGAAGAGAAAGAAAAACAAAAGAAGGAAAGAATGAGAAAAAAAGACAAGAAGAAAGAAAAGAAAAGGGGGACGGAAAGAAAACAAGGAAGAAAGGAATTGAGCATACAATTTTAATTTGAAGTAGAGTGGAATGGGAGGAGGCATATACTATAAATGAACCCTGAGCTATTTTTAATTCACTTGATTTTGGTAATGGTGTGGGAAAATCTGGAAAACCATCTTGAATGTGTTATAAGGTTGAAAAAATTAATAAATTTGGGCACCAGAGTTCCTAATGCAAAAGAATGTACATATTAATACAAATGAGGGAAAAACAAGAGTCCTTTAAGAAATTTTAGAAATTGTGGGTATTGGTGTGAATTCAAAGACTCGAAAATATGAATATGCATTTTCATGTATGTTTGTACATGCTTAAACATGCAAGTATTATGCAAGTATGTACACATAAATATGTGTCTGTAAATATGTGTGTATCTCTTCGCTGTGCCACACTTCAGTAGCAATGAGAATACCTAGTGCACAGAGCTTGGTATCTAGTGCTATTCCCACAGAAAAGAATCAGGACTTTTTGGAAAAATGGCTGATTCCAGGCCTTGCATCAGTAGTCTAAAGTAAGGCTGGAACATCTTATTGTGCTATCAAGTAAGTGCTCAAAGAGTTGATGGGGGCACATCCAAGGATGCAGAAGCCAGCTTATAGGTCCTCTCATCAATCAAGTATAAGACAATTTCAACCTCAAAATATTTATTTACAGTACTCTATTAAGAACCGTTTTTGGGGGGGGGGAACGAATGTGTCATCCCATACTAATGGGACAGAGAGGGAGGGCGAGAGAGAGACAGAGAGACAGAAACAGGGAGACAGAAAGGGATCTTGCTTAAAGTAAATGCCATATTACCATATGCTGACTAATAAATGAGAAAGGAGTACTGAGTTAGAAAATCAGAAATCTGCAGCCATATAGTAGACTGTCAGACAAATTTATGAATGAATGCTAAGGGAAAATTTGATAAGGGGTAGAACATGTGAGTGATGTTAAGATGACTCCCTCACAGACTGTTTAAATCTTGCAAGGGAAAACACTAATTATACGGTGGAGAAATTGGACAACACCTTGACCAAGTGAACAAAATTAACGCTGTCAATTAGCGACGGATGTGACACTCTGAGAGCGAGAGGCCGTCACCTAGGCAGTGTTCTGCCAAGAAAATATAACCTGAATTTAATTATGAGAAACATTAGACCAAGCCTAAATGAAGTGTTCTACTTAAACAAATATCTTTGGAGGAGAACTGTACTTTTCAAATTGTCAGTGTTGTAAAGAAACAAAGAAAGGCTGTGAGGGCAAACAGATGCAACCACTCAGAGCAAGACATGACTTTAGATGGATCCTGTAGTGGAGGAGAGAAAACTCTATAAAAGACACCTCTGAGTCAGCTAATACATTTGAAATATGATAAAACGGGGTCAAAATAAATGTATCAAGTTGAGAACTGCACCTTGGTCCTATAAAAGCACATCACTATTCTAAGGAAATATACTGTGAAATATTTAAAGTGGCTATGATGAATATAAATTATTGTTAACTAGGTCAGAAAAATAAAAATGTTAGAGAGATGAGAGAGATTAGAAGACAGATACAGTACACATTCCAATGATAAAAAAAGGAAATAAAATATTAACTAGAGTCTGGGTATTTTTTAATTCTTATACTTACATGAAATTTTTCTATTTATATTATAATTCTCTATTTTATTCTATCATATACTTATTTCAAGTTATCTTCAAATATAATTTTTAAAATTCAAGAGCATGGTCTTTCTAGAATAGTGATGATATTGAAGCTGGGTAAGGTGCACAGGGAGAGTCAACATTTTATTCGTTTATATACAGTTGGAATTTTCAACAATAAAGAGCTTTTCTGATTTTGTGAAATAGTTTGACTTCTCACTTTTTTATTGAAATGGCTGCTTTCATGCACTGACCACTGGCTGTTTGGAAGGGATTCACTTGGGAGATAACCCAAACTCCATGGCACCAGGCGAATGAATGTCCAAACCACGCACTATTTGTCTTCAAAGCTTCAGCTTGTGCAGCCCTCCAGAGCCAACTAAACTAACTCTGACACCCTGACTCTTGTTTAGGTCCTGTAATAAACCTCTCTTCTCACCTTCCTCTCTCATTAACATGCTCCTCTCCTCTTCCCTTGCCTTGTCTTCCTTTTCCTTCCCCACTCTCCTTCCTCTCCTATGCCTCTCCCCCCCTCTGATTTAGACAATTTGCGCCTTTCAGATAGTGTTATCAAATGAAACTTCTGGCTCCCTTTTTTCCAGGTTTTTTGTTTTATTTTGTTTTGTTTTGCTTTGTTTTTTCTTTATTTGCTTTCTTCCAGCACTTTCCATCCTTTTATTAGCTTTTGTTTAAAATTCCCTTACACCAGTGCAGCTTTACTATGTTTGCCAAAACATGCTCACATACTCCATCTCATGTCATTGATAGCTATCCTGTGAACAGATGCACATATACCCAGGCCACCTGGATCACCAAGGATCATGAAGCAGGGAAAGGCAAGACCAGAGTCAGGGGAGCATTAACTGGAACACAAGCATAATTTCCCCTTCGCCATGCCTTACCCAGTTGATAACGTACTATATTGTGAAGTCAGAGAAAGATGGCAAGTTATTCACGGCCCATGCCTATTAAGAGTTTCTGGTAAGCTTTTAAATAAGAATCTAAGGTTTGTTTTCACTTCTGATCCACACCAGCACCCACATCATTCTCTGCTGTGACTATGGTAGCCTGGTTTCCATATCTTGGAACTGTGTCTTTTGCACTTGTCCATATTGACTTCACTTCCATATGAAATATTTACATATATTTATCACTCTGTCGTCATTTAGCACAGCATCTGTTTGCCAAAAATGAGTCAGGCCCAAGCCACAGCAGCTGTGGGACTGGCATGGGATCTCTAAAGGAGAGGGGAAACTGATTTGGGGTAGCTTCTCTTAAAATCAGGTGGTGTTAGTGCTTGTTACCTGAACTTTCATTATCCTGTGCTTTCCAATATGTTTTGCACATGAAAAATCAGGAATATGGAAATAAGCTTTTATTGTCCAAGTGTCTGTGAATGTCTAGAAAGGTGAAATGACTTCCAAAAGGATGGCAGGGTGGCCCAACTATCCTGATTCTCAAGCTTTTGATCTTTTATTAAACATGCTGAGTTATATCATTGAAGCAATGTCAGAGGCTGATACTATCATTAAAATAACAGCTGCCATTTAATGAGTGTTTAAGAATTAATTTAGATATATAGAAGAATATTAAACATTTTATGAAACTAGTAGACAGCAACCAAAGTCTCAAAAGGCTACAAGTAACCCCTTATTCACAAAGCCAGGTTGCAGAAGCAGTCCTCTGATTCTTCACCCTGCCATCTCCTCTAGCCAATGTATAAACAGAGTTAAGAGAGACTGAGTCAGGATGATTATCAGCCCAATGGGTGTTCCACAAACCAAGAGAAGAATGTTTTCAAGCAGGGGTTTAAATTTGATTGTAACAAAGGGATACTGGTCCCCATTACCTGGAAGACTGTCAAAGACCTACAGAAAAATCTCAGGATTCCCCAACCCACCTTTTACCCACCCCCAACACAGAACACAATAGCAAAATCCATGAAAGAATTTGGTAGCTCATTCTTAAAATTTTGGAGCACATGAAGAGCAAGAAGCTGAGAGTCCCTTCCTATCTGTAGTTTTCTGATGGGGCCAACATCAACAACAGAAAAAAGCAAGGTACCAGCTTGCACACTGAGCCTGGCACACACCCCACACATCAGAAAACTTCACCAAGCTAAAATCTTGGGGCTGAGATCACTCAATGAGGGGAGCAGAGAGCCCCAAGCAGAAATAAGCAGTGGTCAGTAGATAGTCAGCACCTCCAAACCCTCAAGCAATGTGAGATGACCATTGTTGAATGATTGCCCTATTTTAGGTCAATTTCCCTAATGACACACTGAGAAAGGGATTCAGGAGCATAAGATTTAGTGATGGAGAAGTCTCAGAATCTGTAAAAGAAGGAATGAAACAATATAGAGAAAAATAGAAACATGCTAGGATGTGATGACAGGTAAGGCCAGCCTTACCCTGACTATCAGTGGAAGAAGGGTCTGGAGCATAAACTCTCCAAAAGAACTGGCCATAGGTGAGGCAAAAAACAGGCCTCTTGTGTCCTCTGTATCAGTCATTCATTGGTTATTGGCAACTAGAATGATAGAGTAGGCTTAACTCATGACAGTTCTCAGGAGAAGGCACAGACAGCCATCAAGCCCTCAGAGTTAACTAGGGAATGTAAGCCTTGGATCAATCAAGGGAATCCATTTGTGAAGTCAACAGCCTCTACTCTATGCCATTTCATCTAGAGTGCATGTTCTAAGGAGTGTTCCACAGGGTACTCCAGAGAGATGGTGCCCAGTTGCTCACAGTAATGACTTGCCAATGACTTGCTAATAAGGTTTTATTGATTTAGATTTCTTTTTTCTCCTTCCCATTTCTTTACTAGTACTACCCTACATACTTCTGAGACTGCTATACCAATAATCTCTCTGCATCACCTAAGGAGGAAAACCAGAACAAAATGATTACAATAATGAAATTATTCTCATCACTAAGAGTTATAAGATGTGATTGAAAAATACAGTGAATGTTTAAATTTTCAAATCTTATCACAATAAAAGACAGATTGCCATTAATCTATCTCAAATGCCACCCTCTCACTTTGTTTTTGTTTTTTGTCTTTGTAGTTCATACTGGTTTTGAACTCACTATGTAGCCCAGAGTGGCCTCAGACTCATGGTGATCCTCTTGCCTCAGGCTCCTAGGTGCTGGGATTGCAGGTGTGAGACACCACGCCTGGCCTCTCCCTCTCACTTTGAGCACACTTATCCTATCATTCTTGCCACCTTCTAGAGCAGTTCTGGAAGTTCTCTTTCATGAGTGTCTTTGGTTGCACAGTTGCAGCTGCCTGAGAGTCTTGAATTATTTCAAAATGTTTTCTCTTCATGGTCATTCTGACTTAGGAAAAGAGCCAGAAGTCTCAGGGTAACAGATCTAGTAAATAAATTGGGTGAGGACACACTGCAGTTATGAGCCTGCCCTTGGCACCAGCAGTAACCGTATTTTTATCATACTTCAAAAGTCATAAAAGAGTCCTTCAAAACTGCTTCAGAACATGACAAGAGCACTGGCATCAGTGTGTTCAAAGCTACGGGATTATTTTGATGGAGATTAATGGTAAAATATATTTTGCTGTGATAAATATTTTTTGATTTAAGAATTCACCATATATCTTTATCAACTCCATACCTTCCTGGGTTCCAGTGAGGTCATTGGGAGCAAAAAATGGAAGATTATGTATGGAGAAAAAAATAAGCTAGCTCTTTCCTGCTTGTACTTTCAAGAAATTTAATATGTTTGATATAGCAATACATACTCATTATCTTATTTAATCCTCACAGCCACTTTCTGAAATGAGTGCAATTTTCTCCACTTTATAAAAATACATAGAGGCTGAGAGAAGGAAAGCAGGTTTCCCAAAGTCTCCCAGTCAAGATTTGGGTTCACCTAATGTGGCTCTAAAGCAAACAAACACCTTTATTCACTAAACCACACAGCCTTCCTTAAGTTTTAGAAAAGTGACATGACTCTTCATTTACTCCTTTCTAAAATTACAGGTAAGGTTCCTAAGACTGCTCAAGACAGTGGTAGTGAATAAATGTTTTCTGTGATGAAGGAGTGCATTTTTCCTTTTCTCATATCACCAGGAAGATGAAAAGGGCAGATAGCATGTTCTGTTGTTAAACTGACAACATTATTGATATTCTCCAAATTATTACCAGAGAGGCCCAGCATTCACATGTTTTATTTAAGGCAGTTCTTGCATGGTTTGGACATTACATTATTTATGTCAAAAATGGTATGCTGGGTGAACATTTATTCACCCAGTAACATTTATTAGTTACAACCAAGCAGTTTTAAGACCAGAATAAAGGATTTGAAAAAGGAGGGGGATAACCTAGTATCATTTCTCTGGCACTCTCCCTGACATATAGAGATTTTGTTCAAGTTATAAAACTAAATTCCCAACATTTGCTCTGAAGGGTCGACACAGCTCCCAGGCAACCAGCTACTAGGCATGATTGTTAAATCAGCCAGGTAAACAGGAAGATGTCAACTGCTGTTTCTGCACAGGAAGCCATGCTATAATGTGACAGGAGCAATTCAAACACTGGTGTCACGTAGCCTTGGATTTCAACCAGGCACTAACACGTATTATACATGCAATTGTACATTACTTATGTTCCTTAAGACTCATTTCCCCCCAAATAAAAATTAGAAACAATAATAGTAGCTACCTGGCAGGGTTTATAAAAGATTACCAATGATCAGGTTACAAGGTGTCTGACCATAGCGAGCATATAGATACATTTTATCCATAAACAATAAAAATACTTTTGTGATTAATATAGGCCTACTTTGATAAAAATAAACATAGTTCGTTTTGCAAAGTCATGGCCTTTGTATTTCTACTCTTAATCACACTCTATTTTCCTGAGCGCCACCAGCAAAATACTCATGAGAAGGTTTAGCTAGCACAAATTGACAGGGCAATGTACATTGGGATGGCTGCACTACTGACACTGTTTACCTGAAACAAGGCTACTTATAGTGCTCCCCTATATGGGGCCTGCTGGGAATTAACACTGTCCCCTAAGAAAGCAGCAGGGGAAAAGAGGACTGCAGACACAGTGGAGAGAGAATATATGTTGATCTGGACTGCTGTAAACTTATATTACCATGAATCTGGGGTGTCAGCCTGAATCATGAGGAGGGAAGAATCAATGAATTACACAGGCCTCCTCCAAGAAGTGGCAATAAAACAGAGAAGTACTCTTGGCCATTCCATATTTCCTGAATGCCACATAAATTCAACCTAAGAATTTTATCCTAACAGTTCCCCATTTTCAGTCTCCTTCTTATTCTTTTTGCCATATGATTTAGAATTGTTTTTTCATTTAACATCTATTTTTTGGGAGCTTGTTCCTTTGTCTAGAAGTCTCTACAGGGTGTTAACAATATGTTCAAGCAAGCTAGCATGGAGATTGCATAGATCTCTCACCAAGTTAATTTTTTTCCTGTTATAAAGTATGGGTAAGAGCCAGGTTAGAATATATTTATTCAATATCATATGTAATTACCTTCTAATCAGTACCACTATTTTATGTAAATTAAAACTATAACTGACATCATGGGTACTCTTCAAAATGTTGATACTAGCAAGGATTTATGAAGTCAGCATCCATTACATTGCTGAAAACACGAGTTGATTTGTGGTGGTTATGGGGGAGCATAATTAGTTCAAATGAAATAATCTGATTTCCCAGGGAATTGTGAGGTCCATTATTTTCCCAAATGAAGGATGACAGAAATGATCACATAAGTTACAAGCATAATTGATCATGGTGCTTTTTCTCATTAAATGTTGATGCTACCTTATAATCCTTCCCAACCCAGCACTCCAGAAAATTCCTTTTCATATCATTGTGGGTGCACATAATTATATCTATCAAAAATATGATAATCCTTCTCACTATGTTGGTTTTGCCTATTCAGGGACAGAGAGTTCCTTCCATTTTCTAATATCCTCTTTTAGAGTACTGTATCTCCTTTTTTAGAGTACTGTAGTTTTAGAGTACTGTAGTTTTCACTGTAGAAGTCTTTTACTTTCTTAGGATAATTCCTAAATATCTCATTTTTCTTGACACTTTTGCAAAAAGTATTGTTCCCCCAATTTCTCTCTCAGTAAGCTTGGCATTGGTGTACAGAAATGCTACTGATTTTTGAGCATTGATTTGGTATGCTGTTATGCTACCAAATTTATTAATTCTAGGAGTCTGTTGGAGTTTGGGGGATATATAAAGAATCATATCAACATCAAATAATAATTTAGTTTCTCTCTTTCCTATCCATGCTTGTCCTATTTTTTTTTCTTGTCTAATTGTTATGGCTAATATTTCAAGAACTCTGGTAGATAGAAGAGGTGTTAAAAGATATTCTTGTTCCTGCTTTTAAAATGAATGTTTTCTGCTTTTCTCCATTTAAAATGGTGTTGGCTGTTGGTTTTTCATAAATAGCTTTTATTAGATTGAAGTAAAGACCCTCTATTGTAATTTCCTTCAGGCTTTTATTATGAATGGATGTTGGATTTTTCAAATGCTTTTTCTGTACCTATTGAGAGTCTCATGCTTTTGTTCTTCTGATATTATGATGTATTACATTTATTGATTTGCACATTTTGAATCATCTCTGCATCTCCAGAATGAATCCTACGTGGTCATGGTATGTAATATTTTTGAGGATTTGATGTATTCTGTTTGCCAGTATCTTGTTGAGGTTTTTTGCATCTATTATTATTAAAGATATTGGCCTGTGATTCTCTTATCTTGGTTGGATTTTCTTCTGGTTTTGGAATCAAGGTAATGCTTGTTTCCAGGAATGACTTTGGGAGTACTGATTCCTTGTCAATTTCATTAAACAGTTTGAGAAATACTGGCATTAGATCTTCTCTACAGTACTTGTAGAAATCAGCGATGAATCTGTAAGGATCTGGGCTTTTCTTAATTGATAGTGGTTTTTATTACTTCTTTAGTTTCATTAACTGATATTGGATTATTAAGAATTTTTATACCTTCCTGACCTAACTTTGGTAATTCATATGTATCTAGAAATCTATACATTTCTTCTGAATTTTACATTTCATTAGAGTACAATTTCTCAAAGTAGTTACCACTGATCTTCGATTTCTGCAGAATCTATTGTGATTTCATCCTTTACTGTTGAAGATAACTACCCAAAGTTTTTCTTCAAGCATAAGAAAAAGGAAAAAAGCTCTCAAAATTATAATAGTGTTTACTTTGTATCATCAAAAAAGGTTAATTTTTAGACTGCTAAATTCACTTTTTAAAAGCTTAGTAATCCCATCTTTTTCATCATGACAAGAGATGAACAAATTTTTACTATGCTTGTAAGACATGTATCATTATCTGTCCCATATTTCATAAATAGTAAAAATACAAAAACTCAATAATCTTTAATGTCTCTAATTCTTAAAAACACACTTAGAAACACACATAATTGTGTGTGTGTGTGTGTGTGTACGTGTATGTAAGTTTCACACTGATATGGGGAGGCAAAAAGGAAGACATGCAGAACAAAGATTTTTGGAACCAGATAGATCATCGCTTAAATTTAAGAATGGCCCCCTTCTAGGTTTGTGACACCACTGAAAATCACTCCACATACACTTCATCCTGTCTCATCCATTTGTGTGGCTGTTTTTACTGCCACAACAATAACACATATCCTACTCAAAAATTTTGTCAAACATAGCAAGAAAACTGCAATATGGAAGGAACTCAATAAATAGAGACATAATAGAAATATCATTATAATTATGATTAGTATATTTTTATATCCTAAGACACTCTCCCTCTACCATCACTCTCCCTCATCAAATAGCCTATAGTAAACCATGATGGATGGAAGACATCATCAAGCTCATGTGAAGGTAGGAACTGAGGTTCTCTTCAAGTGAAGGAAGTATAGAAAATTATAATGTCTTTTGGATAGATTTTGTGAACTAGTCTCATAAATGCATGTAGTTAACATCTGATAACTTGTCCCTCATTTACCAACTAGAAATAAAATATACTCCTTTGGCAGGCTTATTTTGAGGTGCATATAGAATATATAATTTCTCTATCTCTGCTTCTAGCACAGAGCAAACACTTACAAAATGGTAGCTGTAACTAGAAATGTTATGATTAGTCATATATACTTATTGGTCCCAGGATGAGAACAATGATTAAAATTAAGCTTTATTTACAAAGTGTCTTCTGAAGGAACATAATAAAAGTGTGATATTTTTGTTCTCAGCATTCCCTTTGCTGTCCATCAGTCTTGTCACACAGGACATCAAAGCAGGTTTGAGAAAGCCAGGATCTCAAGGGAGTTTCTAGCTAATCTAGGTGGCATGAGTTCCAAGCAGCTGTTGAAGAACACAAGAATTCATGCATGGAGTGGGCTGTTCAACTCTCAGTGATTTAGATCTTTGATTCTTTATATTTCTTCCTTAATCCCTATGGCTTTGATTTTAAGTAGCACTGGTTCCTGTGGAATTTTAACAAAGCCTTCTCTGAAAATTGAAAAGGACTGTACTCTATGTTATTATGTAGCCTCTTTTATGACCTTATTATATAGAGAGTTTTAAACAGATTTTTCTCTTTTCCAAATTAGTGCAGAACATACTTTATTGTTTGTATCTCAGCAAGGTTTCTAAAATCCTTCCCCCACTGTGGTTCATTTAGCCCAATTAGAATTCCATGAGCAGAAGACAAACTATACCATTAAAAAAGAGAGGATGGAAACATAAAATGGTACAGACACTCTGGAAAATCATTTGGCAGTTTTCTAAGAAAACTAAACATGCAGCTAGTGTATGGCCCAGCAGTTGCACTACTGGAAAAATTTCCAGAGAAAGGAAAATTTATGTTCCCCCCCAAAATCTTATGTTAATAGTCATAGCACTCCAAGGGCCAAAACCTAGAACCAGCCAGGTTCTAGGTTTCATCAATGTTGATTGATTTAACGAGTGTGAGAAATATGTACCGTGGAATCTATTCCATTGGATAGGACTTAGCAATGAAACAAAAGAACAATCAATATAAGCATTTAGATGAATTTTAGAGAATTACACTGTGTGGCAAAGGTAAATCCCAGAGGGTACATCATGTTCATTCCTTCTGTATAACATGTTTGAAATGACAAAAATGACAGATTAGTCATTGTGAGGGGTTAGAGACTGCTAAGAGAAGAAATGGCACATGGCACTGAAACTGCTTAGATCTTGATTATCAAGGTAGATACAAGAAGTGATTTAGATGTGATTAAAATGTTTAGAATTTATTTTTTAATATAAATATACATGATATTTATATAAATGAACCTTGGAAAATCTGAGCAAAGTTATTGGATTTTAGTGTGTATCCTAGTTATTCTAATTTTGTAAAATGTTACCATTGGAATAAACTGAGCAAAATATACATGAGATCTATTGTATTATTTCCTCTAACTGTATCTTGGTTTAAAATATCACAGAAAAATCAGTTTTCAATTAAAATTAATGTAAAAGAAGCCAATAAAAATTAAAGAACTACTTTATATAGTATCAGTATTGAAAAAATAATAAAATATGCTGGGGATTTAGCTCAGTGGCTTAAGCACCTGCCTGGCAAGTGTGAGGTTGTGAGTTCAATCCCCAGGACAAAAAAAAAAGATAAAGCTAAAAAATAACAATAATAAAATTCAAACCTCTAGAAAATTCTTCAATTATTACTGGGAATATTAATCCCCATTTACTAACCCTGAAATATGTGAAAGCCCTCCAGAATCCAACAGATGGCTATATTTACTGCTCTTCCAACCTTGGTGTGGTGGCTCAAGCCTGTAATCTAAGCACTCCAAGAAGCTGAGGCAAAAGGACTGCAAGTTCCAGCCTACTCTAGGCAATTTAGTGACTTACCAAGACTGTGTCTCAAAATAAAAAGTAAAAGCAGGGTGATTATATAGTTCAATTCAAGGGCCTTGGGTTTGCTCCCCAGTCAGTAATGGGGAAAAATTTCAGGTCATACAATCGTGCCCCTGGGACCACCTCATCTAACAAGTCCTTCCCTAAAAGCACATTAAGCTATAAACTCACCAGTGGATTGATTTGTTAATGAGATTAAAACCTATAATCTAATCACCTCCTATTATGGTTTGTGTCTAGGTGGCCCCCAAAGCCTTATGCAGTCATGGAGGCAGCTGAATCTAGCATTTGTGATTGGTTCGTTGCCTAGCACTGGGATTGGCAGTGTAGTGCTGCACTCATCCAGGGGTAGAGCTGACATACAATGTAAGGGTTGGAAGAAGGCATGTTTTTTCTGCTGTTTTGCTCTGTTCACTCTTGCTGTTTGTAGTGGCCATGCACAGCTGCCCAAGTGCCATGCCATCATGTCTTGCAGCCAGCTGATTATGGACTGAAACCTCTACAGTAGGCTAAATAAACCTTTCTTTCCTTCATTTTGAATGTCACGTGTTTTGTCCCAGCAATGAGAGAAAAGTAACTAAGACACCTCCCAAAAAGCTTCACTTCTGAACACATTTTTCATACAATTTATAATGAAGTGTTAATAGTGTTCTAAAGTGTAATGTAAACAGCAGAGAGGAGAGAGGCTATGGTTGTCAAAGACTCACAATGAGAAAGAGATGGACGGAAGTAGAAACAGTTATAGAAAGACATCTGAAAGTAGGAATCCTAGTGGGCATGGAAACTTGTAGATTGTGCCAATGTCCATATCTTTGTTGTAACATTGTGCTATAATTTTCAAGATACTACTATTGACAGAAATGAGTAAAAGTATACAGGACCTCTCTGTGTTATTTCTTAAATCTCCATATGAATCTACTATTATCTCAAAAAATAGCTTAATGAGACAGAGAGAGAGAGAGAGAGAGAGAGAGAGAGACTGCTCCAATTCCTAAACTGTCACAAATAGCTAAGTACTTGATAAAACAAAGCAAAACAAACCCAAAATACCATATTCCAACTAACTGTGAGTAGGTCACAGCTGCATGTTACTATCTTTAGTAAATAAGCTGAAGTGGTTTGTGCTGGAAGTCAAACTTTATGCCAAAAAAAAGTGATTTAGATCCTCCAGCATCTGAGTATTTGGTAAAATATGCATACTTATTTATTGCATTCTCCTTATATTTTGGCTCTCTAAAATTATAATCCACAACACTAAACAACTTGAGTCCTCCTTAATTTTTGTCTTTCTTTTTACCATTAATGCTGAATCTATCAACAAATTTTGTTGCCTCTGCCTTGAAAACATATCCAGAATCCAAGTACTTTCTCAGTAACTCCACATCTATCAAATAGTTCACCTGGAATTGTTCTAATAGCCCCATAAACAATGTATACCATCTCCCCCTTCTCCTACAACTCACTGGCAACTCAGCACCCCAGGTGATCCTTTGAAGCATATCAAATCATGACTTTCCTCTCTTCAAAATCCTGTCATAGCTTCCAAGCACAAACACAGCATGGTAGAAGTAAACACTCTTGCAGATGCCTTCCTGGTCCCACATTAGTTCATTCCCACTTTGCTTCTCTGACTTGTATTCTCCTATTTTCCCTTCCTTCATCCTTCAGCTGCAGTCTCATAGGTCTCCTGTGGTGCTCAGTTTTGCCTCAGGGCCTTCGCACTGGCTGCTCCCCCCCCATCTTGGCTGCATATCTTTAAAATACCTATCAGCCTAACTCCACTCCTTCCAGGTGTTTGCTTGAATATCACTTTTCCACGAAGTCCTTGTGCCTTTCCCTGGTCAATTTTTTTTCTGTAGAACTTAACATCATCTATATACTACTTGTTTATCTTGTTTTTCAGTCTCACTATTAAATGCAAATTTGGTTCACCAGCACCAAGTATGTTGCACAGCATATAGAGGGTGCTCTCTATTTATTAAATAAATAAACGAATTTATGAAACAGATAAGGTAGTTCCACAATAGGGACTAGTGGTTAGAAA
>PVJX010026560.1:0-25728 GCA_004027295.1 Dolichotis patagonum | reverse complement strand
CTCACAAAGTGAGGTCCTGTCTTTAAAAAATAAAACAGCTGGAATTTAGGGCGCCAAGCCAACCAGTAAGCAGCCTGCCGCCCTGGAGAGTGACTGTGGTCTGGCAAGCCGCAGCCACCCCAGGGCGGGGAAACCAGAAGCAAGAGCGTCTCTCCTGAGATCCGCGCCATGCTGGAACTTAGGGCGCAGAGCCAACCAGCCTGCTGCCTACCGGGCTTAGAATCAAACATACCACACACACACACCCCTCCCCCCTAACAATTGGGATCCAGGGATCTGGGTATCTCTTAGGAGGTGACCATATTTGGTACAGCAAGTCGGGGGAGTTTCCTTCTACTATCTCTTAAGGCAGATATTTTTATCGCCGTTTTGCTTTGTCCTGATTAATGGTGTTGCTCTATTCAATACTGTGTTGATGTGTTCTATAATGTTGTGTATTTCTTTGATTTTTGCTCTACCTAGTAGAAGAACAACTATTGTGAAGACAACGAGATATACAATGTTGCCTGTTACTGTTGTCCTGGTGACCTACTGTGATGTTCTGTGCCAGTTTCACTATATTGTCTCAATTGGCTTTATTCCACCTTTTTTTTTTCTGTTTGCAGCTTCACTGTGTGTTCACTTTGTATGCCTTAATTTTGTAACATGAACAGCTCTTTCGGGGAGTATGTGGCTTGTCAACTAGTGATATATGGTTTTTTTTGAGGTTTTGTATTGTTTCTACCCTTTTTTCTGTATTGCTTTTTTTTCTCTTTAAATAAAATTTAAAAAAAATAAAAATAAAAAATAAAACAAAACTAAGAAATAAAAAATCACCAAAAGCTTAAATAGTAAGAGATGATAAATTCAACAGTACCACTAAAATGCCAATGACTCCAACAAAATATTGAGAATCTACAGCATGACATAAAAAGAACTATAATACAGCTACAGTCACTAAGCAGTTATACAGACATAAATGTAGACCAACTGATCAACGGAAAATAACAGCATCCAAACACAGATACACATAATTTCACCGGATTAAACAACAAAGTAACAGTGCAGTGGGAAAAGACAGGTCTTTATATTCTCTTACGATCGCTCTCTCTTGCTCTCCTTCCCTCTCTCTACATATATATACATATATCACTTCACATAATCTATTCCACCTAGAGCAGAAATCTAAATGGAAATGGTAAAATATAAAGTTATTAGAAGAAGCATTAAACTATTCATGACCTTGAACAAAGTTTTCTTAAATAGTACATAAGAACTACTAACCATTAAGATAAATTTGATAATTTAGACTAAATTAATTTCTATTCACTGAAAACATTAATAAGGGAGGGAGTGAAAAGGTAACCTACATTATTAAGGCAATATAAATGTCCTAAAATTGGTATATGACAATGAGTCATCATTGCACCGCATACATAAAACATTAACTTTAGAATATGCAAATTATACCTCCATTGGTTTAAAAGAATCAAATTTAAACAAAAAAGAAACTATGAGTTAAGGAAAATTCAATTACAAATAATCAATTTTTTTTAAATGGACATAAGGTTTACACAGTAAGTCCCCTGGATTTACAAACAAGTTCCAATCCAGGAGAATGTTCGTAAGTCAGATTTGTTCATAATTCAACAAAATGAGTCTTACACACCTCTGACATAAATAAACAACATAAAGCAAAAAAAAAAAAAATTCACATGTTCCATGATATTGTTCTTGTTCCTTAGAATCATGCCAATGGTTGAGCAACTCATGTTATAAGAACCAGCAATGTCTAGCATCTTTTTGCCTCATTCTATTTTCTCAATTATTTTTACTTTTGATTCCACGGTTACTGTGCTGAGCTTTTTAGCAGTCCCCGCCTCATCACCACTGCCTTTCCTCTTTCTTCCAGACACCCTGGGCCCTTACTGAGCTCTGCACTGCCATGCACTATCACACTGTACAGTAAACACACAGCTGCACAACTGTGACAATGTCCAGGAGACACAGGAGCTACTTCCATGATTTGTTTGTATCTTCAAATGTTCATAATGCAAGGTCTGTTCATATCTCTGAAAGTTCACAACTCGAAGCACAAGCCAACATTTCTTCTTGTTTCTCTAGTCCTCTTTCTCATACTGGAGACTGAACCCAGGGCCTTCACACTGAGCTATATCCCAAGTTTGTTTTTTATTTTTATTTTAAGATATAGTCTTACTAAGTTGTTTCAGGCTGGGCTCAAGCCTGGGATTCTCTTGTCTTAGTCACACAGAGCGTTAGGATTATAGGCATGCACCATCATGCCCAACTGACAAATGTTTTATTTAAAAGAAAAAAAAAAATTTCTACCCTGATCTAAACAATATACAACTTTGGCAGAGAGACTGAAAGCTACATACATACATACATACATACATACACGAAAATTGTTTAAAATATGCTCTTCTGTAACTGCTTTTTCTATGTGTCAGACATACTGTTTTAAGCCACTGTAGACCTACATTTTCATTGTTAATGGCGACAGTTTACTTTAAACCGTAACTTGCTTTAATCAAAATAGACAGTAAAAGCATAAAACACAACACTACAATAAACCTTGATGCCTATAATTATCTCATCAGGTTCTAGATATCCAGAAGATCCAAAAGAATGTGCATATAATAAAAAGATGACTAGACTCCTTGATTTCCTTTGACTAATCTTTCTATCAGAACAGGTATCATACTACAAGTTATTAAGTCTAAAAGGTCAGTTCACATTCTTCATATTTCTTGACCTACAAACAAAGTTCAGTACTTCCTCCCTCCTGATATACTTCATTCAGTTGACTTCCTGGACTCTACATGAACCTAATTCCCAGAGCGCCACTAGAAGAAATGTTAAAAGTTGTCAGAGGGAAGATGACACCAGACGGAAACTTGAGTTTATGAAGCAGTGAAAAAAATAAATGACAAAAATTATAAAGATAAGTGTATATATAACGTTAATTTTCACTCAAAAGTACAAAATATTACTGAAAAAAATTAAGGATATACATAATAAGACATTCCATGGCCATGGATTACAGATTTAAACTGTCAATATTCCCCAACACAATCCATAGATTTAACGCAAACCCTGTCAAAATCCTAAGTATTTTTTGCAGAAAGAAAAACATCCATCCTAACAAAAAACAAGACAAATTTAACATTAATTTATATAAATCTCAAGGAACTCTGAATAGCCAAACTACCGTAACCTGAAAAACAAGAATAAAGGGTTTCAAAGAACTTTGCAATCAAAACTAATCTTAAAACATACCACACAAAGCTATATGGTAAACAAACTGTGGTAGTGGCATAACATCTGAAAATACTCAAAACTTACTCAAATTTAAAAATGTCAAATTCCCCAGTAGATAAAGGTCATATTTCAAAGCTGGGCATGCACACACCTATAATCCCAGCACTCAGGACACTAAGGCAAAAAGGATCCCTTTGAGGACCTGGCCAGTCTGGGCTAGATAATGAGTTCAAGGTCAGCCTGAACTATTTAGTGAGATCCTATCTCAAAAAATACATACATACATACATACATACATACATACATACATACATACATACATACAGTCCCATTTCAAAAAGACCTATCAACCAACCAAGCATGTTAGCACTAGCCTGTAATCCCAGCACTATAGCAGGCTGAAACAGGAGAATCACAAATTCCAGCCCAGTCTAAGCAATTCATTGAGATCCTGTCTCAAAATAAAAATGGGGTGCCTGTCTGGCAAGCGCGAGGTCATGAGTTCGATCCCCGGTACCAAAAAAATAAAAATAAAAATGGGTTGGAGATACAGCTCAGTATGATGACCTTGTGTTCAATCCTCAATAACCACCCCCCCACACAGAAAAAAAAAAGAAGAGGAAAAAGTAATGTTTTGAAAACTATACAACTAAGGAAAAAGGAAATGGTAGGGAAAGGATTTTAGTAACCTAAAAGAGAAAAAAATTCCTAAAAACATTCAGGACCAGGTGAAAGGTCTCACATACCTGCAATCTTAGCTACTCTGGAGACTAAGGAAGATCCCAAATTCCCAGGAAGCCAGGGAAATTCAGGAAGTCTCTGTCTCTGTCTCAGTCTCTGTCTCTCTGTCTGTCTCCGTCTCTCTCTCTCTCTCTCTAACAATAAACAAAAACTTTCACAGAGCTAAGAAAGTGGCTCAATGGTACAGTGCTTGCCTAGCACACACAAGACCCTGGGTTCAATTTCCAATACTAAATAAGTCTAAAGGACACAAAGCTCTATTTCCCACAATCTGCTTTCCCCAAGTCATCCAGTAAAGAAACTACTAAGAGTCTTATCTTTTCTGCTTTTCAGTTTGTTTTGGTTTGTTCTGGTCTGGCTTGGTTTGGTTTGGTTTTTGTTGTTGTTTTGAGATAGGGTCTTGCTTTGTACTCTAGGCTGACCTTGAACTTATTATGTGTAGCCCAGGCTGACCTCGAACTCACAGTGATCCATCTGCCTGTCTCAGAATCCCAAGTGCTGGGTAAACTAGGAGTCTTACAAACTACCTCAAACTGTCAACACTTCCAAAAACTGTCATAATGCAAACAATCTTCATCTAAGAAATGAAGGAAAGGCTGAAAATATACTACACATATTATCTTCAGTACATGACATCTCAAGATAAAAACAAAAAGAAAATTCAGAAGAATAAAACTGACAAAGTGGGTTAACCTTAAAAATAGTTATTAAACTTTATATAGTCTATTAAAAGTCTAAAATCTTACAAACTGATTATATAATACATAACAAAGAAGTTAGTACTATAAAGGACAAAGATTAGAAAATAATTCTCTCTGATCAAAACATAATAAAATTAGAGGTAATTCCCCTAAAAAGAAAATTTCTTCTAAAATCAATACAATGGAGCAATTTATGGTTCTTTTGGTCTATATACTCTTTGAAGTCTTAGCAGAAATCTATGAAATCATGATGGTCTGATGCATTTTTGTGGATTAGTTCTTTGACTGGTTCTCTATTTCATAACTCACTGGAAAAGACAACTCAATATTACAAAGATGACATTTCTCTCCAAAGTTTGTAAGTTTAACATTCTTCCAATAATCACATGAAGTGGTTCTTTATGGAGACAGACAAATTGATATTGAAGTTCAAATAGAAAAATAACTTTGTAACAAAACTCAGTTTTTTAAAAAATGAAAAACACAAAGCTGCAACAGGGGATTAGTCTTATCAGATATTAAAATACATAAACCTCTCTAAATTAAAGTGAGGTACTGCATGCATCTGAATTAGTCAAGTAAGGGTCAGCAAGCTTTTCCTGACAGGGCCAGACAGTAAATAATTTAACCTTTGTGTGCCTCCATCTCTGTCACAACAACTCAACTCCTCTTCTGCATCATGAAAGCAACCTCAGACAGCGGCTGTGCTCCACTATAACTGCACTGACACGGTGAGGCTGGATTTAGCCTGCAAGTCATTGCCCAGTTCTGTCTAACAGAATAGAAAGTCCAGAAACAGGCCCAGGTACATAGAAAAACACAGCACATGTTAACGGTACCATCTCAAATGACTGGTGAACTTTCAAGAGGCAGTGCTAAGACAACTGGTTAGCAATTTGAAGAGAAAAAATTAGTTTCGTATTTCACAGATATACACAAAAACTCCACATAGATCAGAATTTTAAATGTAAAGAATGAAACTATAAGCACTAGAAGAAACTATTACATAAATTCCTTCCAAACTTGAGCATAGGAAAGTATTCTCAAATAAGGAAAGATTATTTAACTGACTCAAAATCGTGATGCAAGCAAATAGCAGAAGAGGTTGGGGATTTCACTCAGTGACAGAGCACTTGCCTAGCAAGCATGAGACCTAGGTTCAGTACTCAGCACCAAAAAGAAAAAAATGTTTAAGGTAAGGCAACAAAAAAAGGACAGAGGATAATTCAGCTTCACAAAAATTTTAAACTTTTACATACCACTTTTAAAATCACAAACCAAATCAAATGACAAAATAAAAAATGTTTACAACATATATAAAATATAAGGTCTGAAAATCCTAAAAACTTAATTTGGGTTTTTAAAAATTCCAACAGAAAAATAGGGAAAAGACTTGAACAGATGTTTTTAATAATAAAAACACGTGCAGGCATGGTGGCGCACACCTGTAATCCTAGTACACTGCAAAGGCTGAGGCAGAAAGATCACAAGTTCAAGCCCACCATGGGGAACTTCGTTGCTCAGCAAGACTTTCCTCAAAATAAAAATTTTAAAAGGGCTGAAAGTGTAGCTCAGTGTGAAAGCCCTAGGTTCAATCCCCAGTGCCTACCTCAAAAGAAAACCATGATCTCTAAGACAAAAACGATCTTAAGGCTCATAATTAAATCAAAATTAAAGCTAAATATTTGTTATCTAACTTTTGACAAATATTCAGAAGTATAACAACAATTCTGTGGGCACTGTCATCTATTTTTGGTAAGAAGGCAAATGTGTACAACACTTTTGGAGGAAATGTTGGCAATATTTAACAAAAATTATGTACGTCTTTTGAACTAGCAAGCCTAGTTCTTGGAATTGTCACTGAAGATTCATTAATTCAATAATAATATGAAAATACATATATATAGTTATTTAAAGGAGAGCTGTCTGTAACTTCAAAAAGATGAAAACAACTTACACATATAAGGTACTGAATAAACTATAGCATATGAATGTAATGCAGTATTACATGGTAGTAAAGCAAAAATAAGGCGGGATTCTGTGGATGGATAGTAATTTTTAAGATATATTTTTGGAGAGAAAAGCAAAGTGCAAAAGAGTATGTATACTATATAATTTCTTTTGTGTTAAGAAGCAAAACCAAGAAAATATACATACACATACCTGTTCATTAATGCACAAAGAAACCCAAGCAGCATAAAGCTGAAAAAATGAGACTATCCACTGAGAAAAGAATGGAAAGGACAGGGAATGAGAGGACAATACACAGCTATAAGCATTTTTTTCTATTGTTTTTAGTCTCTGAATTATGTTAAATGCTTTATACACTCAAAAAATAAAATCAATAATGAATAGAAAAAGCAAAAGTGGACTATTGGCAGAAACAAATGGCCTTAAAAATGTTTTAAGTGACTAGTATAATCACAATTAATGCTGGGGGCAAAAAAAAACTAACCTACCTGACTCAAACTCAGTAGCTGACCTATAACAGACACAAACCAAAACGCTTTCTTAATTATAAGGAAATATTAAGTACAGTTACCATATGTATTTTTTAGTAATATGAGTAATTCTGAAACTACATACTATAAACCCTAGGAGTAAGCAAGTGAATTGGGTATATAGGTTCCTCACTGCTAGAGAAAAGAGTTAGAACTATAGAAAGCATTACATTACAGAAGACCTAAATAAAATTTGCAGGACTGGAACAGAACTGAATAGATCAGAATGAACTCGTGGGACTTCTTAAATACTCAGAAAAGAAGGGCCGTTTTAAGAAAGAGAGATGAATTTTCTAACATGGTTGTCAAAGAGGACCCAAAGTTCCTTGAAGAAACATGGCTGATTCCAAGGCTGAGGATGGGAAAATACAAGATGAGCCTGAACATGTTGCCACAGAATGTAAAAAATGGTTAGTGGTTAAACAATTATAAGGACACATCAAAAGGATACAGGAACTGACCTGAAACAGGCACTGCTAAACTGAATAATCTGATCATAAAAATGAGTAATGATAGTAACAGGCTGTAATCTACAGATAAAACAAGAAGCAGTCCTTACTGACAAAATAAAACTTTAAAATTCTGAAGAAAATAGACATTCATATACTTTCAAAGGTACTCCTCACAAAATAATTACAAAGGAAAGAAAAAGATAGCTTTACAGTAAAGAAGGCTTTTAGTTACACCATACTCAAGTAATCTCTATTCATACTGACATAAATCCTAGAGGATGGGACAGAGAACACTGTTATCACTTCTGTGCTTCTATCAAAAACGTTTAACCTAAATTTAGTCACAAGGAAGCAACAGATAAATGTAAGTTAACATATATACTACAAAACAACAAGTTTTGTAGTATAGTACAAAAGACACAAAAGCTCAGCAACACTGAGAAACTGTTCCAGACTGAAAGAGGTATGACAATTAAAGACAATGTACCACTCTGAACTGAGGATTAGATGGTAGCAATATATCAATGTTACTGTAAAGATCAGACACTTATATTATGTTTATGTAGATTCATCCACCATTATAGAAAATCAATGCTAAAATATTACAGTATCAACATTCAGTCAGCTTTACTTTGCAAGTTTTAGGGGAAATGAATCGTTCTTTGTATCGTACTTGCAACTATTCTATAGGCCTGAGACTACCTCAGATAGGTAACAAGCATATCTTTCAATCTCTTACTCATATTAATTAATGTCCAATTCTTCAAATTACGGGATAATGTATGTAAAAATAAACATGTCATCCTCCCTCTTTTTTTAATCACTACTGTCTGATGACCATTATAAATACCTCAAACCTGTACTGCCTGAGGACACTATAGGTTCATGTGTCATTCCCAAGCCATTTCTGCTAGCCAGCAATACAGAGGGACATGTGTCAAGCCCTTTCCTGTGAATACTACTGGATCCTCCTGGCAACATTTGTTTTGGCAAAGGCTTTTTCCTTGAAATTAATTATATGATAGTGGCTTAATTCCTTAGATCACAATACTACCATTACTTCAACCTTTAATTTTTTATTTTCTGTTGCCTTAAAGATAAAGGATTTAAAATTTACCTTTTTTTACAAGTTCAGTAAATAAGAAGCAAGCATAGCATAAAAGACTTTGTAGACTCCAATAAATGATTTCTGATTTTCTAAAGAAAAGAATTTTCTGGGGCCAGGGATTTAGCTCAGTGGTATAAGCGCCTGCCTGGCAAAGATGAGGTTGTGAGTTCAATCCCTGGTACAAAAAAAAAAAAAGAAAGAAAGAATTTTCCTCGTATTAGGTTGAAGGTATTTATATGTAATCTGTCCGTGAATATCTTTGCATGACTAGAGCATAGTATAGTGCATGGGACATAGCAGGTCCTCAGTAAATATGTACAAGATATGCCAGTGATTCTATGTTTTGCTAAATATTTTACAACTAAAACCCATCCTAACTTAATGTTCTCAATGCTGAACTCCAGACATGGTGCCCAGGCAATTCAATAGGACGGTATGGGCTGGCACTAGCATAGCTGTGCATTTGAAAAATATCTCTGAAATTTTTTCCTGGCCAAGCACATCCAGTTGTTACATCTCCTTTTAGTAAGGCATGCTTTAACTGACTCATAATATACTCAACTTGCTCAGAGTGAAGAGCTGCCACTTGTAATGAGGTTTATCAATTTAAAATATGCTACTAGACCCACACAGAGCCACAGGCTTGCTAAAACTTCTCAATAACGTTTAATCCTAGCGAGGGTGCAATGAGAGGTAAACTCTCTAAAAACCAATGTGACAAGATATACATATGGGGGCTGGGGATTTAGCTCAGTAGCATAAGCGCCTGCTTTGCAGGCGCGATGTCGTGAGTTCGATCTCTGGTACCGCAAAAAAAAAAAAAAAAAAAAAAAGATATACACATGGAGTGAACAAGATATATGCTAAATGTTTAAATTTTTAAAAATTTGTTATAGTAAAAGACATTGCCATTAATGCCCCACAAAATACTACCCCTTGCTTTGAACATGGTTATCTCATCATTCTTGCCACTTTCTGAAGCAGTTCTAGAAGCCCTCTTTCATAACTGTCTTTATGAAATGGGATCAAAAGTATAGTGAATGCTGCATGCCATTAAACAGAAAATATGATGGTGTATCCTCATCCACCTCATTCACTGGATTTGGCACCATGCAACTTCTGACTCTTCCCCAAATTTAAAATGACCATAAAAAGTAAATTTTTTCATCAACAAGAACATCAAGGCAGCCATGAAGGTACAACTAAAATTATGAAGAAGACTTGGTGGTGAAAGAGTGTTCAAAGTGAGGGGGGAGTATCGTAAGAGGAATTCATGGCCATGTCTTTTATTGTAATAAAAATTTTTACTTAAACAGTTACCACTTGATGATCTAGTATAGTAGAGCTCTCTTAGAAATGTATACTAAATTCAAAATGAAAGCAAAAATTCAAAATAAGGATTCAAAATAAGGATTCTAATAATCCATAGAAATAACAAATTATGGGATGCTTATCAAAGATAGTATAGTCATTTCAAAATACAAGAAATTGAAGGAAAAATTATCCTGAGTACACAAAGCATAAAAAGTAAATCAAGCATATAAAACTAATATACAAAATACTTCCAGTTATATAAAACATATGTATAGATTTAAAACTAAAAGAAAATATATCAAAATATTAAAAATGACCAGGCATGGTGGCAAATGCCTGTAATCCCAGCACTTAGGCGGCTGAGGAAGGAGGGCTACTACAAGTTCAAGATTGAGGCCAGCCTGCATTCAAGGCCAGCCTGAACTACACACACACACAAATTTAAAAATATTAAGAATGGCACTCCCTTAATTACTTTTCTTTCCATTTTTAACCTAAGATTCTGTAATACATATTATGTGTTAATTTTACAGTCAGAAAAGAATATATTTTAAAACAAAACAAAAATTATAAGCTGATTTTAAAAGCAAAATTAAAACTTTTCCAAGATAATCTTTCAACTTAAAAAATACTGGGAATAAAGTATTTGAATCAGAGAACTAAGTCCAAAGTAGTTGTAGTCATGGAAACAAGAAATGCTATACTATAGATCCCTAAGCAAGCTTGGAAAACGTCTTCCTTCTTGCTCCAGTTTCTTATGCCTGTTCCCTATTCAATAAATAATTTCTGAGTATATAGTACCTGGCAGGAACTACTGCAGAAACTGGTATGTTTACCAAGCAGTAAACAGGAAGACATGACCTTTTTCTCACGAAATTGAGTTTTGCTAAGGGAAAAATGACAACAAACAGTAGGGGAAGAGTAAACATGGAATATAATTTCAGACAGTAAAGAAAAAAGTAAGTCTGGGTGAGAGAACAGAGTGAAAAGTAAGAAGTTATTTTAGACTGGGTGGTCAGAAAAGGCCTCTCTAAAGAGAAGATATTTGATCACATAAGCTATATATACACAATATCATAAATAGCACTCCTATTAACATAACAGTCCTAAGATTTAGAAGTCTATTTACATCTAAAATACAGATAGTCAACTCATAAAAACGGTTTCTTCTTTAAGAAGCTGTAGGTATATTAGAACTATGGAGACTAAAAAAAAAGAACCTCAGGGACTAAGTTTGAATCCTACCCTGTCTTCCTTACTCCCTTGCTTTCCCTTGCTCTGCATTAATTTTCTTACATATAAAAGACATACTAGTGCCTAGCTGACAAAGTTGTTTAGAGGATTAATACAGATAATGTATAGGAAAGAGTAACATGTCTAGGCAGATAACTGTGAGTTTCCTACCTGAGTTCCTGAATGATTTTTCATGAAGCATAAACTATTTCATTAGGGCAAGCAGACATATATTTTTATCTTCCAACCAAACTATCTCTGGCTAAATTCTTGTTAGATGTTACTGCTATAAATGACACTGACTTGACAAGATTGATACCATTTCTATTTCATCATGAATTGCTTCTGTTTCCATTTTGAATCCCTCAATCCAAAGTTTGGGCTCCTCTCAGTCTGGTTGTGACAGCTAATTTTGTGTGTCAACTTGGCTAGGCTACAGTGGCTACTTCCTCATTACAACACTACTCTAGATTTAGTTACTTGCTCGCTAAAACACTACTCTAGATTTAGATGTAATTAGCAATCAGCAGACAGGGAGTAAAGTGATATATTAGCTTCCATAACATTAAATAAGCCTCGCCCAATCAATGGAAAGCCTTTTAAGACCACATAGGCTGAGGTTTTAAGAAGGGGATTTTTTCTCCTTAACAGTTCAACAGCGGCCACTCTGAGAAGACGAGGCAGAAAGATCACAAATTTGAACCCATCCTGGGCAACTTTAAAAACCTTGCTTCAACAAAAACAAAGGGCTGGGAATGTACTCAGTGTGGCCCTGGGTTCAATCTCCAGTACCATGGGGGAAAAAGAATGTAACAGGGGAGCTAGGTGAGGTGGCACACACCTGCAATCTAAGCACTCATAAGAATGAGACAAGAAAATGGTGGCTGAGGCAAATGGATTGCCAAGTTCAGGGCCAGCCTGGATCACATAGCAAGACCCTGTCTTAAAAACCAAAAATCAAAAAAAGAAAAGAAAAGAAAAGCAACACAAAACACTTGCCTAAGTCTGCAGCCTACCAGCCTGCCCTACAAATGTCAAACCTACCTGTTCCCGCAATCACACAATCCAGTTCTCTAAACTGTCTACTCTATTTTCTCTGGAAAAACCATGGTGAATTGTTTGTCTACTTTTTCTGCTTTGATTTTTAACTTGAACAACTACTTCTTCTTCTTTGTTTTTTGGTACTGGGAATCAAACCTGCAACCTCACGCTTGCCAGGCAGGTGCTTATGCTGCTGAGCTAAATTCCCAGCCTTGAACAACTACTTCTAAGATAAAAATATGTAATTTATCAACTAGTGATTTCTTATTGTTATTTTTTTTGAAATTCTGTATTATTTGTACCTTTTTTGTTTTGCTTTTTTTCGTCTAAATTAAAAAAAAAAAAAAACATGACTGGTAACAAACACTGGTCAATCCTAGAACTGGTCTCCCTGCTTCTATCTTTTTATGCTATGTCTGTCTACTCAGCAATCACAGTGATCCTTCTAAAGTGTTAGCTCTTCTGGTACAAATTCTTCAGCAACTTCTCATCTCATGCAGATCTGAAAGGCCACTAAGGTTTTAAAATCTTACAGAATCTGTTCTGCTTTCTCTCCTTTGATCTCTGAATTCATCTTCTACTCTCTTCCCTCATTCCACTCTCCAGTCAAACCTTAGCCCTCTGGCTGTTCTAATGCCACAAACACTCCCAGGTCTAGGCCAGCACACTTGCTGCTCCTTCCATCTGAGCTTATCTTCCCACAAGGCTTGTATAGCTACTCATTTCCTTCAGGCTCAGTGAAACTTTCCCTCCTCCCTCTGCTTAGAACTAAAGTCCTAGCCAGGCACAGTGGCACACACCTGTAACCCCAAACTACAGTACTCAGGGGGCTGAGGAAGAAGAAGCCCAAGTTCAAGGCCAGACTGGGCAACCTAGCATGATCCTACCTCAAAATAAAAATTTCAAAAGGGTTGAGTAGCTCAGTGGTATAGCATTTGCCTAGCATGTTTGAGGCTGGTCCAATGCCCAACTGCCCCATACTTGCAACACACACACACACACAAACTACAGCATTTCCCTAAACTCTGGGATCCCCTACCCTCCTTTTTTTCTTTCAGCTCTAAAATGTATGTTCTTGGTTGCGAGTGTAGTTCAGTAGCAGAGCACTTACCTAACACGCACAAAGCCCTGGGTTGGATCCCAAATCCTCACTGCAGAAACACATACATAAATAAAATGCAGATTCCCAGACAATGTGGCTTATTGCTGGTTTGTGTTTTCCTATATTCTCCGACTCTACAATAATACTTGACGTTATTATAAGAGCGTCATAAATATTTGCTGCTGGTAGAAAAACCAAAAATGAACAAATAATGATTTCTAATTTATTAATTGAACTCTTCTCATTTTTCAACTTTTTACACAGGGCACTTATTTCTATTACAGATATTGCTGATGATATTGAACTTCCTACTGAAAGCTTAAAAACTTTAGGAAAGTTCATGTTCTTTGACTCAAAATTTCTCTAATGAATTTTGTATCCTAAGGAATTAATCACGAATATGTACTACACATACAGTTTAATGACTCTAATGTCCATCAGTAAAAAGTTAATAATTATTGTATACATGAAGAATGAAACTTTAGTTATTAAAAATTAAGCCTAAGTTCATTAATATGAAGCATATTACTCAGTTAACAATTTTAAAACTTAAATTATAACTGGTACAGTACAGCATGAGTAATTAAGAGAAAAAACAGAACGGACTCTAAAATAAAGTAAAATTACAGCTAAATTTCTTTACACTGTCTACTGTTAAATTTTGCAATAAAGAGCACCAGTTTCATCAACAGAATAAACTGTAAATATAAAACCACACAAAAATGCAACCAGCATTTTTATAAGCAACATAACAAATACCCTTAGAATGAGGTATATGACATCATTTTTATTTAAAAGTAAAGATTTTTTTCTGTGATCTGAATCTCATTCATCTCTACCTTTCCCCCAAATTACACTGTGAAAACTAATCCATTATGCTGTTTTGGAAACCCTAAATTATAATTGTTAGTAAAGCAAGGTGTAGTGCTAATGCTTGAGGAGCAAACAAAGGCTCTGTTCCACAGGAAATGTGTGTGATTTCTTGAATGGTAGTACTATACACCAGGTATTACGTTACCTTTTAAATTTTCTCCAAAATATTAAAACTCGCCATTGTCTGTTGCTTCAAATTTTACAATCACCTAGTCAAAGTTTTCAGAAAATATGATACAGAAATGATAGAAAACAATTTAATTCATAGCAAGAACACAGTGAATCACTCTTTTAGGGAAAAAGGTAAACTCAATCTTCTGTTTCACAATGAACTTGCAAAGACTCTATAATCATTAACAACATATTTTCAAACTGGCACTGCATATGCCAATCCGATGGCTGGGCCAGGTGCCTGAAAGGCTAATGACTACCATAGGAAAGGGAAGAATAGAGTTTAAAAGAATCTTCTATGACCGAGCATAAATAGATACAAGGAAATAAAATGTGGATGATTTCAAATTAAGCCGAAAACACTCAATCAGCAAGTAGTATACCCCAAAAAGGCCATTTTTAAAAAGTGTGGATCTCTAACTCACAGCATGTAATGAGACTAAAAGATTTAAATGCAAAGCATAATGCCATAAACCACAGCAAAAATATTAGAATAACTACATAAAAAGTGTGTATTTCCAACGAAACTTTCATCATGACCAAAAGTTTTATGAACAAACCTCTGAGGATAAAATTGCAAATTAGGTGAAACATTTGCAATAAATGACAGTTACTATATTTAGTAGCTAAAGAGTTCCTCCAAATTAGATTTAAAAAATAAATCCATCAACTGAAAAATGGAAAAAGGACTTGAAGAGTTAAGTAATAGAACAAGAAATAGAAAAGTTCAATAACTAAACATTTATTATATGCATTCCATCTCATTAGCAATCAAATACATGTATATTACAGTAACAGCTATCTTTTTTTTTAATCTCTCAAAAATGGCAGAAAGCTGAATGTAATGGTGCATGCATATAATCCCAGCCTCGAAGACTGAGGCAGGACAATTGCCTTTAACTTCAAAGCCAGTGTGGGCTACAAAGTGAATTCAAGGCCAACCAAAATGATATAGAGACACTATTTCAAAAAAAATTTAAAGACAGGTGAAAGAAATAAAAATTAAAATATTGAATGCCAACAAAACTATTTCTTTCACAAGTATAAAGTAATCCTACTTCTCAAAAGTATAATTTAACAGTAACACATGGTGGCACATACATGTCATCTCAGGATGTGGGAGGCAGAGGCAAGTGGATCATGAATTCAAGGCCAGCCTTAGCTACATAGTAAGACACTGTCTGAAATTCTGTATCAAAAAAAATCAAAAACAAATGACAAAAAGTTTTAATTTAGCAACCTAAAACTTTTTATTGTGCATACCTTCACCTAAAGAAACAATCACAGAAGTATACAAAGATTTATAATGTTCTATTCAACATGGCTTAAAATGTCAAACTGGAATCAATCTTAATATAGAAGTGTTTCTTAACCACCAGTACCAAAAATTTAAAAATCAGTAATATAGCTATTAAAAACAGACTTCACACACACACCTGCAATCCCAGCATTTGGGAGGCTGAGGCAGGAGGATCACCCTGAGTTTGAGGCCAGCCTGGGCTACAAAGTAAGGTCAAGGTCAGCCTGAACTATGTACATAACAAGACTCTATCTCAAAAAACTAAAATAATAATAATGAACAAAAAAAAAAACAAAAAGAATTTTGTGTAGTGATTTAAAATGATCATGAAAAGCCTTAATTCATCTTGTTACTATATGTCACTGTTTTACTTAAGGGTTTAATTTTTGTAAGCACTGACAATTAAACCAGTGCTTCATGCATGCATGGTTAAGTACATGCTCTGTCAACAGGCTTTATCTCCAGCCTTTTCTGATTTAATTTTGAAAAGTATATGTTATTTTTAATAATATTTTAAAGTAAACATTAAACATTTTTAAATGATATCCAGAGCTTATGACAATGGCTGAAAAATAAACTAGTACTCTCTCTATGCAAGCAACTGGCCCATACCTAAAAGTGCTTTCTTTCTATTTTGTGATAAATCACTAGGCTATATACTTAAAATCTGTGTAGCATGATGGTACATACCTGTAATCCCAGCACTGGGGAGGCTGAGGCAGGAGGACTGCCACGAGTTCAAAACCAGCCTAGGCTATATAGTGAGTCCAAGGCCAGCCTGAACTACATGGTGAGACACTGCCTCAAAAAAAAAAAAAAGGCACTGTGTGTAGGAGTTGTAGAAGTTATATGTGTAGCTAACTCAGTGGTAGAGTTCATGCTTAGCATATGCAAGCCCTTGGTTCAATCCCTAGCATCAGAGAGGTGGGGAGAGAAGATGGGGGAAAGAAAAGGAGAAGAAAGGGAGTGTAGGGGGGAAAAGAGGGGAGAAAAGGAAAAGAAGAGAGACTGCATTTTTCTAAAAGTACTTAAGAAAATAAAATAATAAAATAAAATAAATACTTTTATTACCACCTGCCAAAATCTAGGTACAATAAAGTACAAGTTAGATTCATTAACCTGGAAACATGTCTACAACATAATGGTAAGTAAGTAAAGCAAACAACAGAAGCTGAATTGTGGTTTTTCTAGGGAGAGTCCATTTTTACCACTACAAAAAAATGGGGGAAACCCCATCATAGGGTTGCATATTCCCCTATGAAAAAAGACTATGTGGTAATAGAAAACAAATTGTTAACATTTGTTTCTTGGGGTAAGAGGACTAAGAGATAATCAAACCCTTTATACAGGTTATTTAATTAATATTATAACACTGATAATCTTTGACCAAGCAATTGTACTTCAAAGAATTTATTGTACAGATATAATCATGCAATATTAAAGACACATGTGTAATTAAAATACTAAAGGGATTTTGATACCAAAAAAAAAGAACAAAACAGTAACACAACCTCTAGATTCTTCTTTAGGAAACAATTTTTTTTTTTAAATTATAAATCCAAGACAGGGTAGGGTGGCAAACACCTGTAATCCCAACACTTGGGAAACTGGCAGGAGGATCACAAGTTCAAGATCAGCCAGGACTACATAGTAAGACTGTCTCAAACAAAACAAGACAAAACTATAAATCCACTGTCAAAATTATAACTGTAATGGCCCAAGCCTGGAATCTCAGCACTAGGGAACAGCTAAGGCAAGAGGATTACCATGAGCTCAAGCCAGCCTGAAATGCACAGCGAAACTGTCTCAAAAATCCAAAACAAGTTCTTTTGCCCTTGCGCTCTCTTCATTTGCGGCTGCTGTGAACAGCTGCCCCTTAGCCACATCATCCTGCCTTGGAGCCAGCTGAGTATGGACTGAAACCTCCAAAAACTCACTGGGAATTAAACACAAGGGCTACATCATCAGCCCTTTTGTATTCTGAGATAGGTCTTGATGTGGAGTTTCCAGAAGAAACCATCAGATTTCTTCACTGCCTTTTATAAGCACAAAGTCAGAAGCAGCCATTGAGGAAGCACTGCAAACAGTGCCAACCAGGACAAAGAGAATGAAGAAGTAAAGAAACTTACAGTCTTCCTGAAGGAATCTCCAAGTTGGTACCAAGGAAGCAGGCTGACTACACCTCAACCAATAGGTATTACTTCTCCATCAGAGTCAGTTACACCGTGACCCAGTTCCCAGCACAGCAGCCAGGTGGTCAGTCGGTCCTCCTCTGCGGAATCTATGCCTTAAGAGTGCCTGGCTTTGGTACTGTGGGACAAGAAGGCAGAGTCCTTCAGGGAAGGAGCACTCCCAGAGACTCTAATACTGAAATTCCCTCACCAGCTTCAACTCACAATCCACCTTCTAGAACTTCATCTACCTCCTCTAGGCAGGGGACTTTGCAGTTCAGACTTGTTTCTTAATGGGAAGTCAGGCCACGCAAGAGTCCTCACCCCTAACAATTCCAGTCAAAGGAAGAGAACCCCTGTGGAGAGTTTTTCTGGCTTCCAACTACCAGTTGTGTAGGCTCTTTACCAACAGAGATAGATGGGATCAGCCAGGGAGAGAAGCCTACACCACTTCAAACAGACTATGGTCAAGGTCCGATCTATACATGCTGGTGAAAGCTGGACGGCAGCATCCCACACTGATCCAGGGAGACAGCTTGGAAAACGGACCTCTACTTCATCTGCTGGTTCTACTCTGTACCTTACTCATTCTGTAGCTTTACCCTATCCATCTTGTATTCCCTCCCAGGAAAGCAGTCAGGCTTTACATAAGGTTAGTGCTTCAGGAAGATGTTTCTCTCTCCCTAGACATGTGTACTTCCTTTCATTTCCTACAATATGAAACTAAAGTTGTAAAAATAATTCTTGGCATCATGCTTGGGAGATTGGATAATATACTCATCAATTTGTTTCACTGAAAACAAATCCAAAACAAATTTAAAATCCATATATTGGAATATTATGGCAACTGTAATAGTGGGCTTTATTTGGTTTATATGAAGACAAGGAAAGATGGCCAATGTATGTTAATTAAACAAAATTTTAATTGAAAAATAATCTGTATAAGAAATCATAACTGGAAACTAATAAATAATATTTCGTGAAGGCATGGAGTCAAGTTTACATGTCTTTTTATAACCTTCAATACCAGGTGTATATTTTTAATTTTTTAAACTTCAAAAATTTTTCAAAGCTGATGGAAAAGTGATCTATAAAACTTTTTCTTTCAACTAAGCCATGTTTTTTGTCTTAAAATATCCCACACACACCAAAAATATGGAAAACATTTGAAATAATAGCCTGATTTTAAGAACTGTTCAAGGTTAAACTGAATGATTCTCCTTATTTTTTATAATACTGAGAAATTTCCATGGTAGAAAGTCTTTCAAATAAAATTTTATAAACTACAAACCATATAGGCACCACCGAGTAATACAAAAGGTTATTCCAAGTCTTCACATTTTTCTGACCCAGAGCACAATATAGTCAACAAGAAATGGCAAACCCCCAGTGCTTACTGGAACACAAAGGTAGCAGGTCTTAAATAAGAGAACACTACACAGTAGAATTCATACGATACGTGTGGTCTCTTAGCTTATCCTTAACCTACTCTGTATCTAACACAGTACTTTTATTTTAAGGCTGGAACTTCTTGAATAAAGAACCTACAGCAAGCAAAGACAGGAATGGATTTTCATTCCCCTAAAAAGTAGGCCATCAGTAGGGGATAGCTATTACTATTACCTTCCTCTACTTTACAAAAACCCTGTAAAGTGGATACAACTACCTTCATCTTCAAAGATAAGGCAATCCAGGGAAGAAAGGTAACTTCACCAGCATCACAGGAACATGATTAGAATCTAGCTGTTTTGGCTCCAAAGCCAGGATTCTTCCTACTCAGCTCACTCTCTTTTCTGAATAATAATCATCTTAGGTCAGCAGCTCTGGTAAGTTCCAACTGTAGTGTTCGTAGACCTCTGTGGCTCATATGAATAGACAGGTTAAAAAAAAAAAAAGCACACTTGAGCTAGGAAGGAGGCACTAAAACCTAATTCACATGATCCAATTCACATAATCTTCACTATCAGTCCAAGTAATCAGTCCTACCCCCCATAGGCTTGTCACTGGCACTCTCCCCCAGCTAGGAGGTGCAAACAGCATTCCCAAGAAAACCTGTCTGTCTACTACCTCACATCTCTATACTCCTGGTGTGCCAGCTTTAAACTTTTGATATTAAAAATTAAAAGAAATCTGTTTCAACCTAAAAATGACAGTTGCCAAGTTAAGGTGGCAGCTGTCACTGTAGCCTGGTGATTACAGCACTGATCTTGCAGCTACACACATCTAGATTCATAACCAAGTTCTGCACTCAAAAAAATGCATAAGTCATGCAAATCAATTCATTTCTTTAACTTCATATCCAAAGTATAGCATCATAGATACATAACTTCTCTAAAAGGATCAAATGAGGTAACCAAGGGTTGAAAGTCCAATACATAGAAAATAAAAAATACTACATTAATATCATTATTAATCTCATGCCATAGTCTTGGCAAACCAAAACGCTACCTGCTCTGAACTCTTGATTATCTGATGTGACAACCCAACAAGTCGAATCTGGATATATTAAGGAAATGAAATACTGACTTAGTTTGGCTTAATTCAGAGATATCCAGATATTCCAGTTCAACAGTTCTAAAATATGTAGAGTGTACAGCCTATTTTAAAATGGCTCATGTTGTACAAGCACATATATTTGGCTAACTTCTGTCTGACTTTACACACACACACACACACACACACACACACACACACACACATCAAGTTTACTTGTGATTCAGTCTATACTTTTATCCACAGGCTTGCTTACTACAACGGGCACATTGAGTGCAGGGAATAAGTCTGTTTTGTTCGCTTTTATATGCCTACTACTGGTAAAACTCTTGGCACACACCAAATGCTCAGTAAACATGAATAAAATTAAATTTGTAGAAAACCTACTAAGGAACACCCTATAGCGCTAACATTTAGGAATGAACCGGCATGGTAGTACATGCCTTTAATTCCAGCACTCCAGGAGACTGAGGCAAGAGGACTATAAATTCCAGCCAGCCTGGGTAACTAGTAAGACAATAAATAAATAAATTTTCTTATTATAATAAATAAATAAATAAATAAATATGGCTGGGAGTGTAGCTCAGTGCAAAGGCCCTGGATTCAATCCCAGTTACTCCTCCCCAAATAAAATTCAACAGTGCTCAACTAGCAAAGAAAATGTCAATTATTTTCCTTACATAATTTGTCAGATTTTTCTAATTTCCAAATAAATAATAGTTTAACAAACCACACACCACATATCAACAGTAAAGTTCATATATATATGCACAAGCACATGCACGCGCACGCACACACACACATTATACTATAATATTCTTTAAAAGCGACATTCTAATATAGAGTAAAAAAAGCAGTTTGGGGGTCAGGCAAACGGAGGGAATTCAAATGCCCAGTCTATCATCTCAGAGTTTTGCAATTTTTTTGTGTGACTAGGTAGTCCAAGTTAGCCTTGAACTCACTGTGTACCCCAGGCTGCCCTCAACCTCATGGCAATCCTCCTGGCTGAGCCTCCTAAGTGCTGAGATTACAGGTATGCACCACCATACCTGTCACAGTTTTGTAAATATTAACTTAAGTCAAACAACATACAATATCTCAGTTTCACTTTCCACATCAGAAAAATGGGAACAACTAACTCCTACCTCACAAGGTTGTCATAAACCGACCATGTGCAAATCACCAAATACAGTCAGTAGCTAGTGAATTTTACCTTTGCTTTCTCACAGATGTCAAAAATGAGTGGCCAAATTATCACTAAAGGCAACCGCTATTATTTCCGCTTTTCCAAAAGGTACACTATCAGCCATACCAACAAGGCAGTTGGCTCCACTTGAAAGAATCGGTAGGTCTAGTGTAACTATTTTAAGGTAGACCCTTTCAAACAACTCCACAGCCCACTGCATCAACCAGGCTCTCTGTCTTTTTTTAGGAACCCTGTCCCTTCTCTCCTTAGACCTACTTAAAAGGACTCTGTCAAGAGGTGTGCAATGTCAAGGAAGAGTCACCTTTGTATCAACCAGAAATACAGCATACAAGCAAAAGGCTTTTTTTTTGAAAGCTTAAGCTAATGGACTAAACTTTAACGCTGCTGGGAAACTAGAAGGTGACATGCTGATGTTATTTTAAAGCTATTAAAAAAATAAACAATAAAAGTAAGGACCAAGTGTAGTTCAGCAATATAAGGCCCTATGTTCAATCACCAGCACCCCAAAATAATCTTTTTTAAAAACATACAAATTTAAAAATCCATGCACATACTTTTATTTAAAATAATCATGACATATAAAATTAATGGAAAAGCAGAAAGTCTTCTGGGTTCATTAATACCGGGGCACAGTCTATTCAAACATGGAATAAAATATAGTAATAATTTGTCACTTGCAATCAACTAAGTACTTAATTCATTTTACTGGCTGAATACTCTCATTTATATACTAGTGAAAATAAAAACCTAAGTAAACAAAATTCCACACACACTTCTAAAAGTAAGTGCTTCATTCTCTGAAATAGAGTTAAAGAAGGCAATGTTTGAACTTTTCTCTCTTAAACTAAACTTATTCACTGGGAGAGATGAGTCAAAGAACTTTTTTCCCCCAAGACTTTGTTTTTCCATTTGTAACAAAGTAGGAACCTATCCTTCCTCCTACTCACCCACTCAACCACTCACAGAGAATTCACAACACTGCTACTAAAATACACTGAATGATGCCTTCCACTGGTCAATTTTTTAACTAAATGCAGTAAAAGGAACCTGCATTTCAAGACCTTACTAACAACTATAAATTCTTTGCTTACTTGAATTTCCAGTTTGAGAGAAAACTGGGTCAGCTCACTGAAAAGCAACTGTAACATTCAACTAACCATTTTCAAAAACAAACAACAAAGATGCAAGATTAGTACAATGCAAATACCCATTAGACAGCAACCACAAGGCATGCAAAACAGTCTGCCCCTTCAACATTTTTGTTAAAAGTTGTATTACATGTAAGCAAGTTGCTTTTCCAAAGCTAAACACATTACAATGGAGCCTCACTGAAACAGCCAATTCCTGTATTCCAACACTATTTCTATAGAATCTAAAGACAACCAGGCCTTGTACTGAATTAACTCTTCAGCAAAGTGATTAAGGTTTCAGTAGTTTTCTAAAGAAAGCAATCTGAATCAGTAAGCACACCAGTGCTATTCAGAATGTCTGCCAATAAGTAAATAAAATCCCCAACGAAGGAATTTGTCCTCCTTCCTAGCCCCAGCCCCATTTAAAAACTGTAAACATGAATAAAAAGATAACTTTGAGAACAGTAATAATACCCATGTCATCAATCATATCCCTCTAACTTATTTACTAATTTTACACTCTTTTTCTAACACAAGGCAGTCTCAACAAAACACCATGAATTTAATACTGAATACTGAATTTAATACTGATAATAATGATATTATCAAACTGCTTTGAATATGCAGTGATGGAAATTGAACACTGCTGCTGACACCATATTTACTTAAACACATGCTTTCTATAAACCCACTTCACAAATAAAGCCACGGTATTTTTGGCCTTGGCTCTGTTAGAAATCATCCCAACAAGACAGATCACCGGCTACACTTGAGCTAAGTTTTATCCTGAGCAACCCCATTCCACCCTCCCACCCCCATCGAAAGAAAAAAAAGTATTACTTTTATCTGTGGAATTCTCTGCCAGCCTCGGCCTGGAAAACAGGGTGGACCCTGAGGACAGGTGTCAGATCTGGCCTTTGAGAAGTGGCCCAAACTGACAATTACTGGCAGCATAAAGCTGTGATCTTTATAAACTTCAACTGGAGGCTTTATAACATTAGTGATTCCCTCCCTCCTCCTTTTTTGAAGGAGGAAAGAAAGAAAACCAGAAGGATCAGTTTCAAAATAGAAAAATCACTACTTTAATTATGACACCCTTCCAACTCAACAAAGAACCGTTAAAGATAGCCAAATAATTGTCAGGATTTATTTTTTGTTCTTGTTTTTGTTTTGGCACATGCACAGCTATTAAACGTAAGAATACAACTTCAAGGTAAAGGGAAAAGAATAAAAAGCAGGAGTAGGAAAGGGAGCAGGACAGGGCCCAGCTGAAGACCCACATGGCTCTGAAGGGCCCCTCTTGGTACTAACTCCTCCATGTGGGGCACCCAGGCTGGAGGAAAGCAGAGGGTTACACAGAACATTTAGCAGACTTAACATTGGATTAAACACACTACCGCAAGTTTCAACAAATGTTCATGGCATACGTAAAAACACATTTACAACAAGAAAGAAGAGAGGCACCTGGAGACATCTGACACTGGGCATGCTCTGCAGGCAACTCAGTGCGCACATGCTCTCTACCAGGTTGGCGCAGCCTAGCCACAAAGACCTTGGCACAGAACACTGCAGGATGACAAAAAGGAAGGAAGAGAAGAAGCAGTTAGAGGCCGCAACAAATCACTCCTTCACACAGGCAACTTGAATGTTAGTTGGGGCAGGGGTGCACCCGTGGCGGTTTGGAGGTCAGGGATGGTCCTAGGCAGCTTACTGAACCCTTGGGAGAGGGCCCACTTTCTATGCTATAAACAGTTTCTGCTAACAACCACAAATTTCTCAGGATGCAGTGGACAGGACCAAGAGGGAGAGAGAAATATTATTTAAATGAAAACCCACTAAAGGAAATTACGTGTTTAAGTGCAAAACAAGATTAGTGGTAAGACTGTGACTGTAATTTCATAAAAGGTTTCCCATGTATGTCATATACTCATCATTGCCATCATTGCTTAAGAACCTAGTATGTGACGGGCACTTTTAAACGTGCTCCCTAATCCTCACTACAGTGTAAGGAAACTGAGGCTCTGGGGCTAAGTGATTTACAGAAGAACACACAGTAGAGGAGAGCCAGAATTTCAAACTCTAGTTTGTGTGTAGCTAAGTCCCACGTTCCTTCCACAAGACCAAGATGCCTCTACTATTAAAAAAAGAAAAAAAATTCTGTCATCCCAACTTTTATCATATGAGTATAGTTTTATACTTCTTTAAAGTAAAATCGCATGAGAACTAAAGCATGGGGTAAAAGGAACAAGAAAGATGAGTAACAGGCCAGTGATGGCAAACCTTTTAGAGCTTTCATTGATACAAACTCCCCAGTGCAGGATGCATGCCATAGGTTCACCACCACTGATACAGGCAATATGAGAGCTGCTTAAAATACATCTGATTTTCACTGGCATTTTTATTTCTAATTTCTCAAAGATAAAACTTTGGAATATCACAATTTTCATTTTAGACAGCTTTGTTTACGAAGTTCATATGACATGACTAAGAAAAGCTTAATTCTTTTACTCTTTTCCTTTTTAAAAGCTTGCTAATTTTAGGAATTAAGAAAAAAGTAAAATATAAAAATGGCATATATGTCATGGTTCCTATTTAACAGCTGTCAAAACTATTCATGATATTCAGTATTTTTCCAGATCTAAGATTAATTTACTGTTACCCCCAAAATCAATAATTATGCCAAAATCAAAAACATGAAGGTGAGATGCTTAGGTTTAATGAAAATACTTCACAAATCTTAAGACCTCATAAACTGGCTTATCCTAGCTGTAGTTAGAATGGCCAAACATTCTCATTGACCTGAGGCACTCCTGGCTTCTATTTATTGTCCCAAGATAACTCTTACTTTCAATGAGTTCGAGTTCAGGACAAAGTCTATGATCACTCCAACTATAACACAAAGATAAGTTTTGTTTCCAATCTGATAGAC
>PVJX010026559.1:13537-25827 GCA_004027295.1 Dolichotis patagonum | reverse complement strand
AAAAAAAACCATAAATCACTAGTTGACAAACCACATACTGTCCTCCCAGAAATAGCTGTTCATGTTACAAAATTAAGGCATACAAAGTGAACACACAGTGAGGCTGCAAACAGTTACAAAAAAACAGGATGGAATAAAGCCAATTGAGACAGTATAGTGAAATAGGCACAGAACATCAAAGCAGGTCACCAGGACAACAGTAACAGGCAACATTGTATGTCTCATTGTCTTCACAATAGTTGTTCTTCTACTAGGTACAGCAAAATCAAAGAAATACACAACATTATAGAACACATCAACACAGAGTATTGAATAGAGCAACACTGTTAATCAGGACAAAGCAAAACGGCGATAAAAATATCTGCCTTCAGAGATAGTAGAAGGAAACTCCCCAGACTTGCTGTACCAAATATGGTCATCTACTAAGAGATACCCAGATCCCTGGATCCCAATTGTTAACGGGGGGGGGTGTGTGTGTGTGTGTGTGTGTGGTATGTTTGATTCTAAGCCCACGCCCCGGTAAGCAGCAGGCAGCTTACTGGTTGGCTGGGCACCCTAAGTTCCAGCATGGCACAGATCTCAGGAAACGCTCTTGCTTCTTGTTTCCCCGCCCTTCGGTGGCCGTGGCTTATTATTATTTTTTAGACAGGGTCTCTCCAAGTTGCTAAGTTGCCCAGGCTAGGCTTGAACTTGTGATCCTCCTGTCTCAGTTTCCCAGAGTGCTGGGATTACAGACACACTATTACACCTAGCTGTCATATGATTTCAACACAGTCAGACCTTCAAGTGTGTTTCTCATGTCTCTGGCATCTTGCTGAATAAAACATTTCCTTTTAAGCCAATATGGTCTCTGTTTTCCTGACAATAACATCAAAGTACTGCTAAATGGACTTAGCACGTACAGAATCCATCATAGGATACATTCCCTGTATGTACACAATGAGCAACCAAAACAGAATTTCAGGTTGTACTGACAAGAGCAGATGCTGTCAAAGCCTTCACTCACATCCTCCTACATTGCCCATCATTCCCATAAGTGCACTCAACAATCACTTGCAGCATTCCAGCCTTGGTTTCTCTTTGGCTTGTGGAGGGAGTGGGGGTATGAGGTATGGAATATGGAGATGCTGGAGAGTTAACTCTCCTGGGGGAGTATGCCCTGTAACAGTTCTGGGGTCTCTTTGAGGGGTCTCCTGCTGGACTGAGTAAAAAGGTACTCACTGACACACCCTGCTCTAGAGACCAGAATGGAGAGAATTCACATGCCATTATCATAAGAGAGCGCTGGCCGGCTGGCTTATGGCACCAGTCGCTGGATGGTCACCTGGAAACTAGAGAGGCCAGGAAACCAGTCCAAGAAGCTGGAAGCCTCAGCACAAGAGGGACAAAGGATGCAGCCCTAGGCCAAAGCTGACCATCGCAAAGCTCCCTGAAAACTTGGGGTTGCAAGTCCACATTCAAAGGCTGAAGTCTGGCATCTGATGTCTTCAGGCAAAGGTGGCTGCAAAAGTAAAACCAAACTCCATGCATTCAAGAAGTGCCCAGAAGCACTTCCTTCTTTCTCTGTCTGCTCTTTGTTCGTTCCAGGCCTCCAGAGCTACACACTGAGTCCCATGTTTAGGGAGGTCACTGACCCAGCCAGTCATCTGTGGACACACCCATGCTTGGGCGTCTTTCAGTCCCTGCCACAAGGCTGCCCAGACTAGCAGGCCAGTTGGCCTCTTCTCTCTAGTGCCCTCTCTTCCCTTGAGCTCCCTGTCATTGACTGTGCTTGAGCCTTTGTCAAAGGGTCTGCTTCTGAAAGATCTTGCCATTTAAACCCCTGTGTAGGCCAAATAATGTAATACCTTCCTAAAATTCACCCTCTTAAACCTTGTCTCTCACAGTGAAGGTGTGGAAGAGTGGACAGGGCACAACCAGGATCGGCACCCTGATACAGGAGACCCCAGGGAGAATCACATTTGAATCTTCCACCTTGGGAGGACACAGCAAGACACTCCCTGTCGGGGTGAGGGTGGGAGCCCTGACTTCCACTGTCTCCGCCTCTAGAGCTTGAAAAATGAACTTCTGTGCCTGTAAACTACTCAGCTTATGCTGTTTTGTTATAGCTGCCAGAATGGACAAGACCACACTGTTTGCCATGAATCTAGCACATAGTCTCCTCATTTATATCTGGAAAGGGAAGTAAAACAATGGAGCTGATTTTCTCTACTTGTATCAGTCCATGTTTGCCGTTCGTAAGTATTGCAGTTCATAAGGATTGCACTCACTGGAGGGATCTGGTCAAGGCATGCTTCTAGATGCATTGTCCACACTAGATTATAATACCTTTGCTTTATGTCTACATCTATCTCTAGAGCTATAGAATCCACATCTATATCACTTTAAGACAACAGAGTCTTAGAGTAAAGACCCTAAAGATATCTGTCACAGCACCAGATTCAGAGCTTTGACATCTGCAGGGCTGGCTATGTTCTGTTCCATATTGTTAATGGGGCATCTAAAGACATTAAAACAGAAATCCTTTCCTGAAGCTACCCACTGGCTGAGTGGCAGAGCAGAGCAGACTAGGCCAGTAACTCTCGAGTTCCAGGTTGGATCCTCATTGCCAGGTTGCTGTGAAAGGGTATAAGAAGATGACACATTCCAGTGGAGTTACCAGTTACGTCCAAAAAGAAAACCGAGTCATAGCCTTCCAGCAGTCTCCCTTGAACCCTGCGAGAACCTGGAGTCGAAAACATACAGCCTTTTTCAGGGTCAGGTGCCATACAGCTTTGAAGCTCACATCCAGCAGCAGTCGATTCTAGAAGCAATAATCTAGGCAATTCAGTCCGAGGGGACTTTGCCACAATTATAGTCACCCAAATAGCAGCCACACCTCCAGATCGCCTCAGAGTCTTGCTAAAGGACAGCCAGGGCTTTTTTGCAGAAAACAGAAAGCATTAACCTCGGTTGAGAAGTCCCATCTTTAGGAAGGGTCACACGCAGCTCAAAAAGCTCTATCCTGAATGCCATATATTTTCTACAACACTCAACACAAAACAATGTGACTTTCAGGGACATCCAGAGATAAGTAGGGCTGTTGAGAGGGGGCTTGGTCTTCTCTAACACGCAGAGCACGGCCCTCACCAAGCCCAGCCCTCCGTATGCCCTGCAAACCCCTCTGCTTTGTCCTGTGGGTGCAGACACATCGGAGCAATAAAAAAGCACCCTTCCTTCCTTGCAGAGCACAGAAACTGTTTTTAGAGCTGTGAATCTGTCTGCATTCAAGCGAAAGCATTTTGATTATGCGTTGTGAAGGTGAAATGGAAGCAAGTGAAAATAACCTTTAGTGCAGACCCCAAACACCTCCACAGGCAATATGCACATGCAGCAAGGTGTAGGGTGTGAACTAGCTTGGCAGGCTTCTTGGTGGAAACTGAAGAGTGGGCTGGAATGCTCCTCTTCAGTCCTGCAGTTTCCCTCCCTGCCATCCCCTTCCCAGGCAGAAAGCGTACAACAGGCACAAAGACTTTCCCTTCACCATTATGTATGTGACTAAAAACCAGAATTACAAACACGGCCCTGGGAGAGATCGAGTTGGATAGATCATGGCGCATCCATCCTGTGGGAAGGGACCTGTCCTGAACCAACTCCTGGATGAACTGGGTTTGAAAATGGCCACAAACTCTCAGACATTTGCCTCATCCAAAGGTGGCATGCTCTCTTCCCGAGACAGAGGGACCTTGGTGAAGATGAGGAGGAAGCCAGGCTCTCAACTTGGAGGCTGAGGTAGAAAAGGCAGTGCAGCCCCTGTGGGTCTCTCCTAGGACGCTTGCGTGCTGTGTGAACAGGGGTTGGGAGACAGCAATGCCCAGAAAGCCCAGCTATTTGAATAAACCCAGCCCAGGCCTCATCAAGCAGTCCAGTGCCAGCCCCCACCTCACTGCAGCCCCCCAGGAGCCCTAAGTGAGAACTGCCAGGCAAGGCTGCTCAGCTCACGCCAGGGGGACGCATTCTTGGGCTGGCCTGAACGTCCTTTGGAGGTGAGTGTTACATGTCAGCACACAGAGAAGACAGAGCCAAAGCAGTTTGGAACCTTTTTCAAGGTCACAGAAGTAAGAAAAGGGGACTTCAGAGCAGGGCTGTGACCTGGGAACCTCAGAGCAGGGCTGTGATTCTGCATTCTCAGAATGAGCTGTGACTGCATCCTCAGGGTGTGGCCCTGACTGTGACTTTGGGGTTTGGCTGTGAGAAACCTGGAGTCTTTCCTTTCACTACATGAAACCCCTCACATGGACTGCTGCACAGTCATCCACCCTTGCAGAGCACTGGGGTCCCGAGTCAGATCACCCAGCAGGGGCTGCTGAAGAAGGGAGTGTGGAACTTCACTGCTCAAGAGACCCCTCTCCTGGCTGTCTGCCACCTGGCTCTCAGGGAAGTAGCCACCATCCACTCTCCCTGTGGCTGTATCTCCACCTCCAAGACTGCACCCCTGCTCATGTTGGGTCTGAAGGGCTGCACCCTGGCACCTGCCCCACAGACACAGCCCTTGGCCCCATGGCCCAACACACTGCCTGGCTCCCCAACCTGCCTGGCTCCCCCACCTGCCTGGCTCCCCCACCTGCCTGGCCTTTGCCTTAACTTGAGTAGTTAAGATAATGCCCAGTCCTAACCCTCAGCATCTGTGAATGTGGCCCTGTTTGGAAATAGTCTTTTCAAACATAATTAAGGCTCTTGAGATAGGCTTATTGGATTTAGGAGGGGCCTGGTACCATTAGGAGGTGAAATGGAAGGTACCATTAGGAGGGTGAAGAGAGGGAGATGTGAGGTGCAGTGTTGAAGGCCACATGCAGAAGGAGGCAGAGATAGGAGCAACGTTGCTACCAGCATAAGGCACGTGGAAGACACCAGGAGTAGCCGCCCCCTCGGGGCCTCCGGAAGGAACCAGCTACAGTAACCCTTTGGTTTTCAGCCTCTGGCTCCAGAACGGGGAAAATTTGTTTCTGCACTTAAGCTACCTTCCTATGGTCATGTGTGCCACACAGTGTGCGTGGGGAAAATTCACCCCACCTCGTCTCAGGGGTAGCAAGGTGACAGCTGCAGGATGGTCCAGGGCAGGAGGTCCCCAGGGAGGGAACTTGGAGACTGATGTCTTAGTCAGCTCCCCAGGCTGCACGCCTGGTCCTCTTTCAACTCTCAGGAAAGCCTGAGGGCAGTGGCGTCCATCCAGCTGTACATGGGAATCAAGGACAGGGTCTGAGGAACAGGCACTGAGTCCCTCTCTCCTGATACTGGAGCAGCCAGAAGGGCTGGGCCTGCAGACAGCTTGGGGGCATGGCATCAAGGTGGCTCAGGACAGAGGGAAGAGGGGCACAGCCTTGAGCAAGGATTCCCGAAGACACACAAGCTACACCCCAAGAAACCCTGCGACAGCAGAGCAGCTATGTCCACAGCAGTGGCCTTAGAAGGTTGGAGTCCTTTAATTTGAGTAGTTAAAAAGAATGTGACCTTATTCTGTAACTACAGGCTGGTGAAGCCCAAGAAACACAAGACAGTGAATATGCCTGCAAGGTTTCCCCAAACAGCTAAGAAGCAGCATCCCAGAACAGCCACGAGAGCCACGCCAGGAGTTCAGTGCCGGGGGCAGCCATGGCCGCCCTTCTATCTCCTGTCCCCCAACCCTGCCCTTCTCCCCAACATGCCACACCTTCCCCCTCTCCTCCCTCCCCTTCCTTCAGTTTTTTCTCATCTCTTCTATCTCTCCCTCTATTTCCAGACTCCCTACTCCTCTGCAGGCTGAAGCCTCTGCAGGTGCATCTCCCAGGTCCTGTAGCAGCAGCAGCAACAATGAATAGGGTCCCTTCAAGCTGTGGTCCCCACCACCAAGGCCATATTGCTGCGAGAGCTGGGTGACTCTAGAACTCACCATCTAGCCTGGCATACTTCTGAGAGTGGCAGCTTCACTAGGTCAGGATGTATGAGCCGTGACCATCCCTGAGGGCCAGGACATTAGGTCACCCAGCTCTGAAAATTGCTCAGGGTCTCATTAGGCAGAAGACAAAGTCACATGGTCAGCAGAAGAAAGTGCGGTGTGCTGCATGATTGGGGAGATACCTGCTGTCCCACTCGGGGGTGGAGTATCGCCTGAGAGCCCACCCATAAGGTCTTGATATGAAGCCAAAGAATTTGTTTTTATTCATCAGGAATTAAATATAATGATTAAAGCATTATTAGTATCATATAAACAAGACAAAAAAAAGAATAGAGAGGCATACAAGCCAGGTGTGGTAGTACACATTTGTCATCTCACTAGGGAGGCTGAGGCAGAAAGATTGCTGCAAGTTTGAGGCCAACCTGGGCTACATAGTAAGTTCAAGGCCAGCTTGAACTACATAGTACTACCATGTCTCAAACAAAACAAAACAAATAGAAATGGACAATTACATCAACAAATGGCAAAAAGATTTGCCATAAAATCCTGTTACTAATAAAAAATGTACTCTATGAGCTAAGATTAGAAGAATGTTTTCTTAAAGTAATAAAGGTGTCTATCTCAAAATACTAATCACAACATTAAATTTAATGAACATTGGGATAGTTACAATTAAAATGAGAACTAAGGAGCTCTTCTGTCCCTTTGTAATTAACCATTTTTCTGGAGATCCTCATTTATGCAGTAAAAAAAACAAGACAAAATTATGAGAGAGGACATGACAGAGTTACACTCATTGTTCAGCAAGTGCCATTTCCCACCTGGAGAAAAGACATTAGAGTTTCATAAAGTGAACTATTATAAAATGAACATATAAATATCAATAGCATTATTTAAATATTATCTATAGGCAGTTAGAAAATATGGTGGAAATATATATGTAATATGAATATATTTGTATACATAAACATATTTGTAGATATATTCATATCTGAAAATGGGCATTAATAAAACTACATTTTTTTAAAAAAGAAGAAGTTATAAAGAGACAAATTCCTGACTTTAGCAATGAGTAAAGACATAAAAATGTGATCCAACCACATCAGATTTGATGACCTCCAAGACTATGTTGTGGCTTTTAAGCCCATGAGTAAATTTGATGATTTCAAGTTTAGAAGCTTCTTTATTTTAAAGAATCTTTTAAGAAATTTTTGCTTCTTAATAAAGAAAAGTAATTTGAGAAAAAATATAAGAAAAAAACTAATATTCATTGAAAAACCTAAAAGAAAACTTTAATAAGCACAAATATGGGGCATTTTCTGGAGGCAGAAGCTGATTTTGCAAAGATTTTTTGCCTCAAAAGAAATGACTACACTTTAGAACACTTGGTTTTTTATTTGAAAGTTTTCTGAAACAATAAAGGCAAGCGAAGACACAGGAAGCCTGGAGCGAGGCCGCTCGGCAGAGCCTGGTGCAGTGGCTGGGAGCCGCAGCTGTGGGTCTGCAGCTCTTAAGGCCCTGCTGCGCCCACCCGACTGAGCTGCCCACGAGCCCTAATCACTCGCCAGAGCTGGAGAGACACCAAACTTCGGCGCCAGCTGCTTTTCAAAATGTTGGGCCCTTGAACCTGACCACTGTTTTCAGGTGGCTGTTTTTTGCCTTCTGAAAAAACTTCCCAAGTCAACCCCAGAATGAGCAAGAACCACATCTGTGCTGGGGACCAGGCTTGCACTGGGCCATGCTGGGCACTGGTGGTGAGTGTCAAACCCTGCAGAGCAGGCCAAGCAGAAAGTGCTTCCCTGCCAAGAGCGGCAACACTGCAGAAAGGCCAGGGAGGAAGTGACGGGTCACGCTGGCCAGCCCCACACTTGGAGGGGCCTGGCATGACTTCTCAGCTGACCCTCCCCTGCCATGCAACCAAGCAGGCAGTGTCAGAGGCTGCACCATGGACATGAAGCCTTCATTTGTTTCCTGCCAGCTCTGGTGGATGATCAGTCTGTGAGGTTGAAAAGCCAGTTTGTGGGAAGCCACTATAGTCCTGGCAGCATAAACCACTGTAGGACGGCCAAGCCCACACTCACCACACCGCCAACCACCAGAGTTGCCAGTGGGCCCTTCATAAGCTCTTGACTTTATTACTCTGAGGGTAGCACAGGTGTCCCTTGTTTTAGTCATCAACAGGTGACAGTACCGTGAAGCCTCAGAAGCTACAGCATCACTGGAAGTGTGAAGCTGCATGCTCTGTGGGTGTCACCTGTAGCTCATGTTCTAGTGGACATTTGCTCACATTCACAATATGCTCATCCATTTTGAGCCTGCACACAGCAGCTGACTCTTGAGAAGCTGTTCATGCATCTTCATGAGGCTGAGATCCAGTTGAAGGCACCCCTTTGCCAGTGTGGCAGCACCTCCAAAATATGCCAGCAAGGCCCCTCACGAGGGGCTCAGCCTGGAAAGTCCCCTGTTCTGCACACAAAGCACTCAAGCCGGGGCCCTGGAAGCCAGCACTTCCCGTTTTGAAGGGGCTGCTCTTTTCTAAGGTTACCTTGGGGCCAGCCATCAGGTGGAGTGGGTGGGACCATGACACTGGCCGTCACACCCCTACCCTTACCCCTCACTCCCCTTTGCTCCCCTGCCACTTCATAGCCTGGGACAACTTGCCTCACTGTCCTATCTGCTCTCTACCTAGCGACCCCTCTCCTTTGCTCCATTCCAATATGCTACAGGTCAACCGTCAGCATGGTGCCCCCACTTCAGATGCTATTGTTGCCTTTTTGAAGAAGGGAGGGGGAACCAAGAGGTGGCTGAGATGAGGGAGGGAGGGATCTGAGCCTACTGCTTACATCCCCAACTCCTGCATGGCTAGGCTTCCAGAAAATTCCCTGGTTTCAGTCCTGCACCTTACTGGTTGGTTGCTTTGACATCTAAGGCTGTGCTGGAGCCTTGCACCAACCACTGGCTTGCATTTGGACCAGTCATAGGCCTGCAACTGCCAACTAGCAGCATTTTTCTGCCACTTCTCTGGTTAGTCTGGGAAATTCCTTCCAGCATAGTGACCTCCCTGTTAAAGACTCAATCTGCTGTTCCTGTAAATCTAATAGTGACTTATTGCTCTGGTAGTGTGGCCCTAAACGTTCTGCAAAATTTGCCTGAGATTCTTATCCTGAATAGTGTGAACAGAGCAGTCAGCTCAAGAAAAGAGCAATAAACACTAAGAGCTGTTAGCACGGAGGAGCTCCAGAAACCAGCAGCCAACACAGGTCAGCAGCTGAGACCACATGCGTAGAACACATTATTCACACGAAGCTGTGAATGAAGTTTAAACAGTGACTTCCAGCACTTCGGCAATGAAGAGAGACTTGCCCTGTGAGTCAACAAGAGAGGGACTGTCTGTGCTGCATTTGGGGGCAGCGCTCATGAGTCTAGTCAGTGTCAGTCCTTGCCTGTGGGACATGAGATGGGGCTAGGAACAGGTTCCATCTGTCCTGTGGCTTGTGACCTTGCAGTGGGGGAAGGAAGCCACCATGGGGCTGTGACAGAAGGTACTAGTGGATGATTACCCTGGATCTGCTGGGATTTCTTATTGCAAGGGATGATTGCCTCTCTCCTTGGCCTTCCATGTAACAGAGGGACCAGACCCTAGCAGCTCAAAAGCGAGAGCAAGGAATGCATGCTTTGTCTCAGCAGGTTCCTGGGGCACAGTGGTGTGTGAACCACATGTTTAACTTCTGAAAATTGACTTTTAACATCAACAAAATGCCCCCAGCTGTTCACATATAAACTGGGCTCACTCCAAAAACACTTGGAGATCTCAAATAGCCCAGGCCATCTGTCTTAACCATCACTATGAATGTGATTCTCAGAGACCACTGCATTCAGAGCCAGCCAAATTTCCCATGGCTAACACCGCGTGGCTCTCTGTGCCCCTGTGTGGTACATGTCATCCAGGGACCTGAGTTTCATGAAACTACAGAACTCCTTTCAGCTTCTTCCTGTCCTTCTGCCTCTGGCCTCTGAGCAGCTTACTCAAGGTATGTGATTAGAACAAAGATCAAAGAGATCAAAGCTGGAAACAGAGGCCACTAAATTGCTATTAATCAGGAGTACTAGTGGTTGACTACAGACCCAACTCCCTTCCCTTATTTAGCAGGCTCAATAGATTAGTTTGGAATTCACTAGAGATACATTTCATCCAGATTCAAGTTAGGTAATAAAATGACAGCCATAAGAACATGCTGGAGAAAGGTGTAATTACACGGTCAAGTTGACTGGAAACCAACTCCACGACTCTAACCAAGGACTGCTAACAACATCTGACACCAGGAAGGAGAGGAAGCCACTAAGCAGACTCCTCTATGACTTGGGGGAGATAGAAGGGAAGCTCGTCTCCTCTTTGGATGCCCTGGGGTTGACACAGATGGAGGAGCAGATCCAGGCACAGCACTTGAATGAGTGTATGGGTCAGAGCTGAGTCAGGCCCTGGCCACACCACTTGCTAAGCGAGTTACTTCTGAGAAATCACTTGGGCCCTGAAAGTTTGCTCACATACTCAAATGAGTCCCCCTTATTAAAACCATGGGCAGTTTAAGAGGTGCCACGTCTTCAGAGGGCTGGAGAAGAGTTGGTATTCAGCGTAGCCACCATCAATCAGCATCAATATCTGTAGCCAGGACTTCAGAGTCTTTGACATTTTAGCAGTCAGGAATAGACCGCACACTTACCCCAGGAGAATTCGAGATGGGCTACTCATAAAGGGATAGATTTACAAAGGCAAGGTCAAGTCTCACAGGATACTGAAGGTAGTTCTGTAACTCAGGGTTGTGACAGCAGAGCTACTCACACGCCTGAGGACAGAGAATCATGTCTGAGAGGCCACTTAGAAAAGAACAGTGGTACAGATGTGGAGGTAACACTGTGGTAGGGAGAGGGGATAAGCTCCCACCAACCCTGGCCGGACCTGGCAAAAAGCCTGAGGGCCCAGAAGCCTCACCCTGTGGCAGCTTTAAGGGCAGAAGCAGCATGGAGTGGAAGGAGGTGACAGTGTGTCTCAGGCACAGAAAGATGTGAGGCCCAAATGTGTCACCCTGAATGGGGACAAAGGTAAAACCCTGCCTGCAGGTGTCAACTACACACAAGACACTTGGCATAACAACGGCACCCAGAAGCCCTTTTTCAGAAATGGTCAGCTACAATTCAAGATTACCTGCTCACATTTCTGGACAAATGCAGGGACTGTGTCCATCTCCAAGGCCATAGCAGCCATGAGCATCTGAAGCACAAGAAATGCCTGAGAAGAGGACCTCAGTGGCCTGGGAAACCTGCTCAGTGGACACATGTTGTATGCATGAACACACTGGCTTACTAAAGCACAGGGTGATGGTGTCACAGATGAGCTGGGGATTGTCTCAGAGTCCGCTGTTGACAGAGGATGGTTTGGTGGGCAGCAGCAGCATGGGACCCAGTGACAATGTATGTTGAAGGGTGGAGAGAAGATTAGGAGACCTTGCTCTAGACAAGAATAACCAAAGCATCAAGGGATCCTAGCTCCTCAAGCCCCAGTTACCAAGAGAAATGTGACCACAAGGGCCCATGGCTTCCCAAGAACCCAGGACATCGCAGGTGCAGAGTGTGGGCAGGGAGGCTGAGAAAGGAGGATGGTGGCAGCCAGCCTCTTCTTGGCATCACTGCCTGTGGCTGGGAACACTGAAAGCAGGTGCCTACCAGGTCCCGCCTTGTGCAGGGCAGGATGCCACAAGCCGTCTTCCCATCTTCCAAAAAGGAGCCACGTGGAGATGTGGGCGGGTGTATGTGTGGATGCCCGAGCACAAGAATGCAGTAGAGAAGTACCTAGGCAGGAGCCTCATGTGAGGGATCCATCACCAGGGCAGGAGAAATTCACACAGTGGGATGGCGGGCAGTTTGAGGCTGCCGAGTTGTCATGGGCAGCCCTGCACTCAGTCCTGCCCCTAACCCACTACGTGGACACAAAATCAGCCTCTCAGCCATGCACCACCAGCCAGGTCTTGGGAGGTACAAACCTCCCGAAGCTTGGGGTCACCTTCAGGGAGCCCTCTCCCCACCAGTCCTGCACACCAGGCGAGTGTGCCCAGTACCCAGCCTGACCTTCAGCAAACTTTCTGACCTGGGCCAAGTAACTGAACACTTTGAGCCTCTGAGTCTGCGACTGTGGCCTCCTTCCACAGTGTTCTGAGGAGCGAACAAAGTGACCATGGAGCAGAAGTCGGGGTAAGAGTGCCGTCCTCTTGGTCCTCTACCTCTTCTTGATGCTTTGCAGAGGGGTCGACAGGAGCCACCTTGCTTGGCAGCCGCAAAGGCTCTGGCAAGAGGGAACTGAGTCCAGCTGGGACGACCACCA
>PVJX010026559.1:0-13437 GCA_004027295.1 Dolichotis patagonum | reverse complement strand
GGACAGGCAGGAGCCGACCTCCCCACCGCTCCCCCTCCACCCAACCCCCGGAGCACTTGGCCTGCAGAGATGGCAATGGACAATGCGGCAGCCCCTCGGCTTTGAGCCCTCAGGGTCCCCATGGGGGACATAGCCACCCCAGGCCCCAGTGAAAGTACATCCTTCCTTCCAGAGCACAGGACGTGAGGGCTGTGTGAGCGGCGGAGTCTGGCGCCAGGCCTCACACAAGCTCTGGCCCAGCATACCCCTCCCAGAAGCCTCCAGCCCTGCCCTCACCAAAGGGAGGAACAAGGGGTTATTAATGATGAGCTTTTGCTGACAATCAGAGGCCAGGGTGCAGCCCAAGCCTGAGGAGTATCTGGGTTTGGGAGTCCCCGGTGGGAACAGGTTGTGTCAGGTCACAGGACAATGGGGTCAGAGATCACCTGGAATGGGCTGCATGACCAGACCGACCTAGGAACCCGGTCGCCCAAGTCGAGGCTGGCCACCCCAGTCCCCGCTCAGGTGAACTGAAAGGGTTTTGCCCTAGAATGAGCTGCGGTGGGAGGCGGGATCAAACAGCTAAGAGGCGGGAACAAACAGCGTGTTTACCTTGAGGTCACCTCCCCCTTCCTCTGTGACAACTTCCTTTTTCCTTTCCCAGTGGCGCGAAAAGGGGTCCCAATCAGTCCCTTGTGCATTATCAATGCCCGCCCTAAGCGCCACCAAGGTCAAAGGTTATATGTGTATCCTATGCCACACATTCGGTCAGAGGTGGCTAAACTGTCTATGGTTAGACTCCTCTCCATGTCTTTGGAATAAAGGCCATTTTTATCTCATATTTTTCTGTTTCATCGTGCTGAAAACCCTATCATCAACCAGGAGAGCATGGAGTTTGCCAGTGGCTTTGGGGTGTTGAGGCTTTGTGTGGTCATCTCTTGCTTCTCCTGCTCTTTAGGGGCACACGGGCGCCAGGGGCTCTTGGGACAGGTTGTCAGTCTGTGGGTGGCCAGAGGATCTCATTCCTAACCCGCTGTCTGGTGGCTCTGATGCTGCCCGGGGTTGCAGACCATGCTCTGGGCTTCTAAGTTTCTCACAGCAGAGTCCACATTCTGCTCTCCTCTGAACCTGAGCACATCAAGAGGAGGCAGGGCAGGACGGAGAGGTGATATGGGCCACATTCCTCAGAGTGTCCCACGTTCCCTGGAGTAGTGTGACCCCACAGTCTCCCTGAGACCTTCAATCACATCACTGGGCTGCTCTCTCTCACCCGGGGCCACCCTGGTCCTCAGGAGTTGAGCACAGCTGAAGGCCTGTGTCACCCATTGGGAAATGTGTATCTGATGGCTGAAAGCCAGCACTGGATGTTGGGTCCTTCGGCTTCTGGGCTTTGTCTGGGTTTTGCCTCTCCTGAGCCCTAAGGCCTTAGGGAATCTCTGGGAGCATCAGTCTCTTCATTAACAAGTGAGGGTGATGATTGGTGCTGGGTGCTGTGAAGGATGTGGACGCAGCACTGAGAGACCTTTAAAGTGTAGCGCATGCAAAGTGCTCAGTGAAGGTCAGTTATCATAAGCATTACTCTATCATTATTCAGGATCAGAAGCTCTACCAAAGCTACCTCTGTAGTAAACCTGCTTCTCCAGCCACCAGAAGCTACTTCAGAGCCTGGAATTCATTGCATCTCAAAACCTCTTTCTCTCTGGGGTGAGTCATCAGCTCACAAACGATAGGCGACACCAGAGGACTCCTGTCCCCAATCCTCCTTTGTCACCCAAATAACCTCAGGAAGCTTGAGAAATGAGTCTGGGGTTAAGCGTGTATGCTAGGGTACACTGACTACGCATTTAAAAAAGAGGCAGTATGGTAGCTTTCCTGGAGCTGCTGTGCAAAGCTCTGCAGACCCAGAGGCTTGCAGAAAGAAGTGTATTCTCCCTCCATTCTGGAGGGCAAAAGTCTGGAATCAAGCTGTCAGCATGACCAGAGGCCTCTGGAAAGAAATCTTTCCTTTCTTCCTTCCAGTGCCTGGTGGCTCCAGGTGTTCCTCAGCTTGCAGCTGTGTAACTCCAGGCTCTGCCTCTGTCTTTGCACCCAGTACTTGTCTATGTCTTCTCTTTACAAAGGCAGTAGTCATTAATTCTATCTTCCACCCTAGATCTGAGATGATCTTATCTCAGAATCTCTCTTTGCCAGTCAGGTCTCATCCTAAAGTTCTGAGTGAATATAGATTATGGGAAGGTGCTATCCAACCTGCTGCACGAACACCTACTCAGTCATCAACACTGCCCTGCACCCAGGCTGGGGCTGTGGTCCAGCACACACTGTCTATACACATGTGGCATGCATAGGAGAGAGGAGCATATCAGATGGAGAAGCATACCTTCCTTTCCATGACTGAAAGGGGAGGAGGTCTGGAGGACCTCACTTACCAACACCCCAGACTCTGGGGACATCCAGCTGCAAGGGACAAGCTTGGGGTGTTGTGCAGGAAAGATGCAATTACTGTCTGCAACCCTGATGATGCAGGAGGTGGGGATGTCACAGATGCAAAGGACAAGCTTGGGGTGTTGTGCAGGAAAGATGCAGTTACTGTCTGCAACCCTGATGATGCAGGAGGTGGGGACGTCACAGATGCAAAGGACAAGCTTGGGGTGTTGTGCAGGAAAGATGCAATTACTGTCTGCAACCCTGATGATGCAGGAGGTGGGGACGTCACAGATGCAAAGGACAAGCTTGGGGTGTTGTGCAGGAAAGATGCAATTACTGTCTGCAACCCTGATGATGCAGGAGGTGGGGACGTCACAGATGCTACAAAAGAAGGGGTAAAGGGAGACAGTGTGTGGCCTCATCCAGAGATGTTTCCAAAGGTGAATCTTCTCCCCCTCCACAAGTCCCTGGAGTGCAGCAGCTCCCTGAGGCTCTGCTCCCAGCCCTGATTTCCACTCATCTCCTTCATCAGAGTATAGGGTGGACACTGGGCTGCCCAGATTCAGCAATGGAGCTGGCCAGCAGGTGCACACTTCCATCCACCCTTCTTTCCTAGCTCCAGACAGACCTGGTATCACCATCTGCAGAGCACTCCACTACCTACTGTCGCAGGGTTGCATGCACGACCCCTTCAACCCTTACTTCATCACCTTGCTGCCCCTTCTCCATGTGTTTTTCTCTCCTGTCCCACTTGGGTACTATCAATCTTATGAGCTAAATCAGTAATGATGAGGCTATGGGTACTCATGTTGTTTTCTTTTTAAGAAAAAAATGTTAATGTATGAGCTGTCTTTTCTAAAACCTTGGCATTCAGGTTTAATTACAGAGTTGGTACTTTGCTATAAATAAATGGATTTTGGGTTGCAGTTTGGGCATTTGCCTCTAAAGGGTTCAATATCACTGGGCTAAGTTATTCTTGATCCTGGTTGGAGGCTATGCTGCAGGTTGTAGAATGTCTACTGGCTTCTACTTCACCATTGGCCCTACTCATGAGATGCCAGTGGCAGCTCCCAGTCTCCTGATTTGTGATGATCAGAAGTTATAGCTTTTCCCAGACAGGGCAGGACCCCTCACGCAGCTACCACTCAAGTCAGAAAGTGCTGAGGAACCACTGGACTGGGGGACTGAGCTGAACTTGATCTGATCCTGTGTTTTGACTATTTTTTGTTTCTGGGACAAAGTACCTGATACCCACAGTTAAAGAAGAAAAGATTTATTTTGGCTCACAGTTTGAGAAGATTTCAATCCTGTCAGCTGACCCAAGGCAGGGACATCACAGAGGAGAAATAGTCCATGACATAGCAAGCAGGAGCCAGGGGACCTTCCTTTCTTTCCCAAAAGGGAAATAAAAATTCCCAAAGGGAATAAAAATTCTATCCAGGCTAAAAGCCAAGGTGGGTCTTCCCTCTTCAGTGAGTCCATTGTCTATACCCAGAATTCTGCTAAACCAGTCAGAGCACTAATTCAGGACCACACATCCATGATCCACCTATGAGCACCTGAGGCTTTGGGGAACATCTCGATACAAGCCATGATGGCCTGTGTTGGTGAGTTTCCCCAGGTGACATCTTAAAGTTCTGCTTCACTCCATCAACAGACTAAACCTTGGCCTCCTTGTCCATAAAATAGGAATAATTATAGCATCTACTTCTTAGAACTACTCAAGGAATTAAATGAAGACACATATATAAAGGATCTAGAACTACAGCTGATGTCACTATTATTTATAATATTATGGACAGATCTGGACCCTTCAACATTTCATCACCAGGTGTGCCTTAGCTGCAGCAATGATGATGATGTGTTGTTAAGGGTGCTATCACCACCACCCCCATTTTGCAGATGGAAGAACTAAAGGCTCCAAGCAGGTGATGACTTCCCCCAGGGCCACACAAGTGAGAAGTGAGAGGGGCCAGAACTCAGCTGGTCAAACTTTGTCTTCCTCTCCTGTATGATGCTGCATAGACTCTTCACAAACCTAACTGGAACTCTTCTCCTGCTTCCTAGGTAAGGAATGGGCGTGGGTTCACCCAGTGAGCTGCTTAATGGTGTAGAAAGGAAGAGGTGAGAGAATTCCAGACCAACAACCCCCCCTACACACACTGTTTTCCTCTGGAAGACCTTTGGCCTTGTGCATCTTCACAAACAAAGGTGTTTACAGCCTGCAGGAGGGAACTCGCTCCTATTGCCATGGTCTCTGAAAGCTTGGAGCCATTCATTTCCATGATTAATTTTCAGATTACCCAGCCATTTGCAGGGCTTTGTTCACACCCATTGCAGCCCAGAGGCCAGGCTGCAGTTGGAACCCTCAGGTCTGTTCTTGCAGTCACATCTGGTGTCAGGAGAAATAGCTTCCACAGCCTCCTCTGCTGGGACATGTGGAGACAGTGGCCACTTGGAAACACCTAGAGATGGGATGGACCCAGCAGCCAGGTGGGGCACTAGGAGGCCTCGGTTCTGCCTCATGTTCTGAGGGCTGGTGAGCTCCAGCTCCTGCTCCAACCTGGCTGCGAGGTGCTGGGACTTAGCATCACTGTCCTCAGGCACTGCTGGGGACCAAAGGGAAAAATGAAGTGACTAAGAGCTCATCATAGAACAGATGAGCTACCCAAGGCCCACCCTGAGAAGCAGGTCCTCCGTCCTGACCCTATGTTTTGCTACTGGCTGTGTTTCACTGTCTGAGCTCAGCAATACCTCTATTCTGTTGCAGCCTCCAGGAGTAAATGCAGACTCCAAGACAACTCCCTTTCTACAGCCTCCTGATGTGAGTTGTTGCTATGTTGGGACCAGTGCTGGGCCTGGCTGCTGGCTCCCAGACTTGAAACTGAGGGACATGTGTGACAGGGCAAAGCTGTGTGTCTGAGGCTGGCATGAGTGATGAGTACAAACCCCACACCGAGGACCAGTGCTGAGAGGTGCTGGGCATCTTACGTGTCCATGTGAGCCCTGTGCTCTGAAGGCCTGGGCTCAGGCATACAAAGCCACAAGACACATTCAGGGGCTAAGGAAGCAGAGCTCATCCAGAGCTTCCAGAGAGGAAGGAAGAGCCAGGGGCTAGGGAAAAGAGGTGGCACAGGGGACCTGAGAGTCAGCCTCTCTGCTGTGTGGCTGTCCCAAGAACCAGAGTCACCTGCTAGCCCTAAGCAGTGTCTCTGCGTGGTCCAGAAGAGAATCGAGATGGCCTAGGAGTTGCAGACATTGGGAGAAGAGAGTGAGGCAGACAGGTTCAGAGCCAGCATCATCTCAGCCTGAGATACAGCCCAAGAGCTGAATCCCAGGTTTGTGCCTGGGTCACGAAAGCAGCTGAGGAGCCAGCTTGCCGTGATCAGCACCCAGATGGTGGGAGCACACAGGCAGCCTGACCTGCACAAGAGGGAGGTCAGCAGTGATGGGCCCGGACAGGAGGAGCTGGGGATACCACACCCAGGGGCCTACAGCCATCAACTCTTTCAGGGTGGGAAAGGAGCAGAAGACAGCCCAGCTCAGTGCAGGGTCACTGTAAGGCCAGCAGTGCAAGGACAACATGGTTCCAGACCACGCAGAGCTGTCCTGCACCCCAGCCTGACCTAGCCTGGGTAAATCAAGCCTGCTCCTGTTCCTCCAAACACATAGCAATTGTCTCTGAATCTCTCTGTTCACTGTGTGAAACTTTCCCTGAGGTTGGCCTTCCGGTCATTATTATCAGGGTTAATTATTTGGAGACCCCAGCATACTTGATGGCATTTAATGGAGTCCTCGTCCAACTCTGTAAGGTACTCTGAAGCCCTCTCACAAGGATAAGGAGTCCAAGACTGAGAATGGCAGGCGATTGCTCTGGTCAGCTTTGTGGGTTGGAGCAAAACACGTGCAGTAACCCATGGATGCAGTTGGGTCTTCGTGTGCAGTCCTGGAGACAGTTGGACCGCTCATGTTTTGAGCCATGGTAAAGGCAGCACCTCATGGCAGGCAACACTGCTCACCTCATGTCTGGAAAAACAAGAAAGAGGACAGAAGGCTGAGGCTGCAGTCTTCCCACTGAAGACACAGCCCCCTCCACCACAGACCTTGCACCAGCCAGCCTCTCCTGACAGCATGCTGGGCGGTGGACCTTCTCAAGCCACAGCAGTCATTTGCACAAGGTCAAAGTTCATCAGTGACAAAGCCATGATCCAAACCTTTACTGACACACTTCAGGGAGTGATTGTGTCCTCAACCCTCAGGGAGGGCCATGGCCACTGCATGGCTGCGGTTTCCTCTCTCTGACCTCAAGAGGCTGTGCAGATGACGTAAGACAAACTTCCACTTTTGAAACCTCCACTTTTGAAACCCAGTGCCCTTTGTCTTCAAGAATCAGTGCCCCCCACTGACATCTGGGGAAAGGCGGGGGCCTCTTGGCTCCAGAGCCACAGCGATGAGTCTGCACTGGCCAGGGGTCAGTTCAAGTGAGACCATCCCCAGCTGGAAGCAGCATCTCACAGCAACCTGGTCCTCTGCCTTCCCCTAGAAGGAGCAGCTGAAGACTCACCCTTGGGAGGGCTCATTCTGGCCTGAGGCCTGGTCTGGACCAGAAGGGTTCACACAGAGCAATGTCAGATAGATATGGTTCTGTACCACATCAGTGCTGTTTACCTTTTTAAAACCAGTGCTGTTTATTTTTTAAAAATATGTTAAAGTCAAATACAGAGATGCACTCATTCAAAACACAGTAAATGTCTCTGTTACTCCCACAACTCTGCTTAGTCTCTAAGAATGTGAACAGTTCTTCTGCCACCCTAGAAGTCTGCACAACCATGAGCTCTTTGGAGGTCAGGGTCTTCCCCAACCTCCATCCACACTTCCTTAAACACAGGCAGAGAAGTGCAAAAGAATAGTGCAGCTGAAGGTGGTCTAAGTGCCTCCTTTATGTTCAGAAAGTAAGAAAAAAATGGACATTTTAAAATATAAATGCAGAGGAAAAAAACACCCTCTGTATGCATACTGGGAGCTGATGCCTGCCCAGGCCAGTCTGTGGGCATCCAGCCCCGCGGGGCAGGACAGCGACTCAGTGTGGCCACTGACCCGGACAGACAGAGGATGCAAGCAGGAAATGTCAGGAGCATCAAGGATCAGTGCTGATCGATGTGGCATGGGCACCTGCCTCTGGGGAGCTCCGCCAAGTGCTCTGAATCAAGCTGACAGGCCCATTAGCTGCCAGCTCTGGCTGCCTCTCACTGGACAGTGGCCCAGCCCAGGGCTGCTGTAGACACACCCAGGCCTCAGGCTCCCGTGGGAGAGCCGGGAAGTTCAGTCTCCGGACAGGCTCAGCAAATGTCAGATGCTGACTTACAGCTCAGCTTGGGGAATTTGGGGCTGTATCCTGGCTAACCCCAATATAAGACCCCTGTTATTGACCCCATGCGTAAAGAGAGTACCCACAGCTCGAGGAGTGATATCAATCCCACTGTCAGCTTTTGCCACACTCGCTGGTGGTACAAAGGCACAGGCACCAGATTCTATTCCACAGGTCCCTCTGCAAGGCATATAGCTTTCTCCCCACTTTACAGGTGAGGAAACTGAGGCCCAGAGTGGTCCCCAAGGCTTCTCCCCCCCCAGCCAAGTGTGGGGGTAGCACAGCGGAAATCTAGAGAAAGGCAGGTTGCATAACATCCTCATTCTCCAGCAAAAGCTGCAAACACCCACTTTCTCATTCACGGATCTGGGCAACGAGTGGTGGGAGTCAGGGAAGGATATTTTAAAAAAAGTTTTCAGTCGGGGAATTTTACAGTATAATTATATAGTGAGGACACCGAATTAGCAGAAAGAGGTATTGTCAGATGCGGCAGCCACCTGGCCCTGCGCACATCCTCCATGGTGGGCTGGGCATGTGCCGAATCCCACACTCACACAGCCCACCCCATAGGAGGACACTGCTGGCAAGATCTGCACATACAGTGATCCCAGGCCCTCACTAACAGGCAGGGACACCGAGATCCCTGCCGAGCAAGTCCAGCCTGGACCTGTGAGAAGGTCCAGGACCAAGGGCCAGAGCCCCAACTCCAGTCCCACCCGAGTTCTCAGAAGCCAGAAAACAGAAATAAATTGGGCTTGGGCTTCTAGCATCCAAAATAAATGCATGCACAGCTCTTTGCATTGTTACCATGGTTATAGATAACAAGGGCTGTGGCAGAGCTCAGCAAATTAGTTAATGATGAGACAGAAACTTCCAACAGTGACATGTTCTACATGAGCAAACCACCCTCCCACTTCAGTAGCCAGCTGGTCCTGGTGGCAGGCAGGTGCGGCAACAGCTGGCCCAGTGATGGGTGCTGTTGGCAACCCATGGAGAGCGATGGGGTGGGGTGCAGTAGGCTTGGCTCCTTATGAGAGGCTGTCTCCCTCTTCCCTGCCTCCTACAGGTAGAACCTGAGCACTAAGGGCTCAAGGGTCAGTTCAGCCTGGCGCTAAGCCAGCACCAGAGGCTTCCAGGGAGGGTGCTGCCGGGCCCTGCCGATGAGGTTTACTTTGAGAGCTTGGGTGACAAATGGCAGGCTACACACATGTGAGTCCCCTGTGACCCTGCTTGGTAACTCAAGAGCTCTTCTTTCTGTGCTCAAGCTGCTAAGGCTCCAGACCTTCCTGTAGTGATGAGGTAAAAACCAGCTACAATGCTGCTTCCCAAAAGGGGGACTTTGCTGCCCACTCTTGAAAGTGCACCTCCCTCCCTTGAAATGGCCCTGCTCTTTGGGTCTGTTTTGAGCAATGGACTTTGTAGCCAGGCCTAAGTGCACACATACTTTCTTTCAAAAGTCTCTGTCTTCTGCCGGCATTCCTGGCATGTGCACAGGCCAACAGTTCAGCCTGTACGCAGAGAACAACCAGGTCCTGGGTCCTGCACAAGCCAGACACACACTTTCTGAGGCCCATGGTGTCCTCTGCTCGCTCTTCAGGCCCAGATATTCTTAGCAATCTAGTGGTTTAGTCACTGACTCCTCAGATCGGTGTCAGCGCAGGTATTCTGGGAACTAGATGCCAAGGCCAAAGAGGGATTCATTTTGCAAGGCTTTGGCTAGGGGAACTGGTGAGCAGAAATAGGGGTGGGGGCAGAGATGGCTTGTTGAAGTGGAATTACAGCGAGATACTGGCTCCAGAGAAGGAGGAGACAGAGGAAGTATAGCCCAAGGAGCCAGCAGATGGGGAACCCTTGGCCATCCTGGGCTGAGGAGGGAGTCCTGAGCCCTCCAAGGGTATTGAGTAGGCAGGAAGCAGCCAGTGGCTGCAAAGCAGAGTCACAGTGGCCTCCACTCAGCCTTGTTCCCCATCACAAGAAGGCTGAAGACTCGTTCTCAGAACCACATAAGCTAGAGGGAGTCGAGGAAGTCTCCTAGCCCCGCTGTTGTCTGTTATTCTTCCCAGCTTTGTGCTTTTTAATTGCACTTATTACTCCCTGACTGTATAACTACTTGCTAATTGTTTCATCTCTTCCTATTAAAAGGTAAGATTCATGGAAGCAGGAATTTTTTACTGTTTTATTCACTGCTATATCCCTACCACAGTGAACAACAGTTGGCTCTTCAAAAAGAAATGAAAAACAAAAAACAAAACAAAACAAAAAACCTGTGAATGAATGAAGGCAGAAAGGAAGGAAGAAATATTTCCTGATAGGTACTGAATGGCCTATGGGCTAAATATTTGTGTCCCTCCTCCCAGTTCATGTTTTGAAGCTTTAATGTGCTCTATGAGAAGTGTACAGAAATGGGCTTGGAAACAAGCATAGTTAGACAAGGCCTCTGGGATAGGTTCTTCCTGGTGGGATTTGATTCTGAATAGAGAGGAGGTCAGGCCACATGGACACACAGGGAGAAGGGGCCACCAGCAAGCCGGCAGAGTCCCCAGTAGGACTGAGGGACTTCGTGCATCAAAAGCTCTGGCAGACATGTGCCCATCATGCAAGCAGCCTGTGTGCTGTTCTGCAGCTCTGCACCAAATCCAGTGCAGGTGCCCACCATGGAGCACTGCACCAAATGGTGCTCCAGGTCACTGTGGTATACTTTTCATGAGTCCAGAGGTCAACAGGAAGTGGATCACCAGTTGGAAGCTGCAACTAATTGACAAAGAGACAGGAAATTGCCTATTTGGGACTGGTGGGAGCAAGTATATATGAGGGGACAAAGGGGATGACCTCCTTGGCCAGCTCCTGATTTTCCTATCCACTCAAGTTTCCTGTTTCAGATGATGCAGACACAGCCTGGCAGTGCCTGGGAGACACAATGGATGGAGAGCTGGCTGGCCCTGAGGGCTGAGTAGCCCCTGAGCTCCAGGCAGTTTTCTCTACCTTGTTGCTATGACAACAGAATCCAGCGGCCAGTGCCCACCTGTCACCAGTGCTGGGCCAGACTCCAGTGGTATCTGCATTTGCCTATCATGTGGGGAAAGAGGAAGCAGCTGCAGAAAGGCCATGTGTAGCCTCGGGAAACTGTAGGTGGCAGAAATGAAATGAGTCCGGGTGCCTGTGGAGGACACTGCGCTCCGATGGGTCCGTAAGCCTGGGGCTGCTCTCTGCTCAGGCCTCCACAGGCACACGCTGTGGAGCAGGGGCGAGGATTCCTGTGCCCTTCCCTCCTGCCACCTCCCATATCCCTTGCTCCAGCCAGAAAGCCGTGACCTGCCTCAGCCCTGTCCACCTACCTGAGCTGACTTTTGTCCCCAGCTCTCCTGTCCTGCTCCTGGCTGCTGGCCAGCATGCCCTCCCTACCCACCCCTCCTCCACACCAGCTCCAGTGGCATCCACAAGGAGACAAAGTCACAGGAGGTGTCACTGTCTACCTACAAGTCAGGGCCCACAGGCTTCCAGGACCACTGTCACCATTGAGTCTCAGTCAGCTCATCTCCTGTCTCCTGGGGGAGTTACACAGTCACCTTCACTGTCCACAGGCACCTATCTGTGTCAGCCACGTTCCTTCTGTACTAAGACCATCACAGAGGCCTCCTCTCCCACTGTTCACTGGTAGGGAACAGGGTCATAGCACCTCTCCCACAGTCCAATTCCTCCCACTCCCACCCAAACCTCCCCAGCAGGGTTCCCACCTGCTTCCTCATGAAGAACCAGTGGCGGGTCCTGAGGAAGACCGGGCCATGCAGTGACACCCCTCCACTACCCCACGGCCCCACTTGCAGTGCCATGCCTGGTCAGTGCTGCCCTTTCCAGCCCACATGTTAGTGAGGAATGGCCCTGGGTAGTCAGCACCCCAGCATGAGGTGCACCATGTGACGGCTCTGCTCGTGGGCATCCCGGTGTATTTGGAGATATTGTTATTTTTAGCAGTGACATAGCTCCTGGCTACAGAGCACTGCACATATTGGTTGTCTCATGCTGTAACAGAGGCAGGGAAATTCTAGGTCCAGTCAGTTCAGCAGTGCAATATTGTCAGGGACCCATGTTCTTCCCTGCCTCCGTTCTGCTTTCATCAACTTGCATGGGGAGCCACCTCCCCTCATTGTCTCAAAATGTCAGGAGCAGTTCCAGGCATCCCATGCAGACCAATAAAAGGGTACAGTAGAGAAGAACTCATTATCTCTTTCCTTTTCAGAGAGAAAAATTATTTCCCAGAATTCCCTGGGTAACTTCCCTTCATATCTCATCCCCCCAAATTGTGACCCCCAGCCCCTTCCTAACTTACAAGGACATCAAACTGCTGTGGCTGGTTTAACCCAAAAAGGATCACATCCTGTGGGCCAGAGCAGGAGCTGGCCAGCTGACACCAAACGAAGCCAAGCTTCTATCGGTCAGGATGAGGAGGGTGGCTGCCTGTCTGGCTCCAACCAGGTGCATGCCTCAAGGGCAGGCCAGGGCGCAGCACTGAAGGGGAGCCAGGACAAGAGAAGCCCTGTGGCAGGTGGTCCCTGAGGACACTCTGCACTTCCAGTCTGGGTGAGATGACCACAGAGAGGGAAGTGGCGATGCCAAGGGAAGAACAGAGCAGACGGGTGCAGGAGGAGATGGAAGCAGGGTGAGAGAGGACTTGGGGTGCTCCTGCAGGGCAGCTCTGAGGGTGGTGGGCATGGGTGTTGCTCCAGTGGGTGCATATTTTCTGGTAATTGAAAAGGCCCTAAGCACATGCACAGGACCTAACAGCCCAGTGGCTTCCCAAGCCCAGTGTCACCTGCTCGTCAGAGCAGCCCCGCAGAGACAGCCAAGTGGGCAGAGGAGGACAGGCCACAGACCAGACCAGTGCATCTGGTGGACTGGGCTGGGATCTCCATGAGGCTGCCCCATCAGGCAAGGGAGGCCCAACTCTATTTTCTGGTTTCAAAAGCTGAGCCCTCCCTTTTTTCTGTGCTTTACATAAGAGGTTTTATCACTGGTCAGTCTCAAAGGGTTGGTTTCCTTGTATTATATTTAATTGATATTTTTGAAGCATAATGATTAGAAATTTTTACTATTTCTCATAGGAGGGAAAGACTTTCTAAGTACAACAAACTCAGAAGCTGAGAAAAAGAAAGGGGGAGGAGAGAAAGAGAGAAAGGAAAACATTAATAAATTTGACTCTGAGGAAATAAGCATCATAAAGATCCCCATAAACCAAACAAGATCCAATCAAAGAAAAATTAAATATTTGCAATTCATATTGTAGACAAAAGTTTGATTATCCTAGTGGATGACGTGATCACATATGGATCTGGAGAAGAAAAGACCAAGAAGCAAATAAGAAAGTGGCTAAAGGATATGAACAGACGGATTTCAGGAAAGAAAATACACGTGAACCTATGAAAATATAGTCAAAGATTGAAAGTCTGCGCAGACCTGCATCTCGGTGTGACTGTTTGGGACTGGTAGGCCCGCCCTGCATCCACAGGGAACTGCCTGGAGACCGGCATCTGGGCCAGGTCTGTTTGGGCCCATAGCCCCGCCCTTCAGCCCCAGGAAGTCTCCCAGAAAGCAGCATCTTGGCCTGTCTCTTTGGGACCCGAAACTCTCGGACCCATAGAGTGGCCTGGGCTGTTTGGATTGAAAGTCTG